>JADLZL010000419.1:0-51530 GCA_015844335.1 Chrysopogon serrulatus | reverse complement strand
GTCACCGAGGGGAAAAGATTTCACCCGAATATATTGCATTGGAGTGGTAAAAATACACACACTCGGAGGATACAACGAGAGAACGCACACTTACAACACACAGCACCAACAACACCAACAACAAACACGAGACCGAGTAGAGGACAACCACAAAACATAGAAAGAGGAACGGAGAACACCCGCGATAAGCATGAAGTTGTTCACCTACTAACACCACCACCTAGCTGCTAGAATCCGCAATCTCCACCCAACGGCGCACGTACATTGAGTCAATATGACGCACTACAAATGCGGATTGCAATGTCTTTGAAGCGCATCGAGACCCAAATGATGCCCAATTGCCCATTGAGGGAGGAAACTCAATGGAGGGTAAGCCACAAAAGGGGCCGAGGAGATCCAAGAGAGGGACCATGGTCTCGCTTACCCATTTGGTGAGACATGGCAATCAAGGATCATGGAGAAAGGCGAGCTAGAGCACCGGGATGCTGTTGTTTGTCGGCTAGAACTTGTGCGGATAGGAGAAACAACAGGTACAACTCCTAGACGGAGGCAAGTCGATGATCGCCAACATTGCTCCACCAACAATCAAAGCCCGATGAATTCCACTCCACGAGCGACCGTAGAAGGCACCGAGTCAAGATGACAGATGACAACCGTGATGTACATCTTCTATGGAGTTCATCCGATCCAAGCGCCTTCCACCTACGCCCCTTATAGGGGAGGAAGCCTCAGGTGCCCTGCGGGGCTCTCGGATCGATTGGAGAGCGAGGGAGATCCAAGAGAGGGGATCATGGTCCCGCAAACCCGCATATAATGAGAAGATGCAATCAAGGAACCTCGGAGAGCGCTCGTCAACATCGGGCAGCCAGACACCATCCAAAGAAACGCCTAATGCCCACATAGGAGGGTAGAAGATCAAGAGCGACGTAAGGGAAGAGCACAGTCGAGGAGCTCAAAGTGGCGTGGAGATATGTGGCGGCGTGTGAGCTTTCAACGACGCTTCAACAAGGAATGTGACGTCTCATCGACGCCCACCGCCGTAGGGTCGAAGCAAGAAGCGCCGCCTCTAGACTAGCTCCCTCGCCGAGCCGTTAGGAGAATCTTTCAAAGAACGCCTCCAAGGAGGGGTATGACGCGTGTGCGCCATCGCCGCCGCACCCGAGCAAAACCGCAAGGCTGCCGCCTGCGATTCCATACCGGCCAAGCAGATGCCTAACTTGGCCACCACCGAGCTTGACAAGTCCTCCCGGTCGCCAAACCTCCGGGCATTGCGCCGAACTTTTGTGCCCGAGCTCCGAGGCGGCTGCCGCCATCGCAACCAGCCACAGCCCGGCCAGCAATGGCCACCATAGTCTAAAATTGCCCCAATTAATGGGCCAGCCAACTGTAGAGCGTAACCCAATTTATAAAAGCATAAGTGAAAATCACCGCTAAGCAAGCAATTGTCACACTTAAGCCGCTATAAACCCTGGTAGTCCTGGAATCTCGGCGATTTCAAAACCAAACATCATCAACCAAGATCGCAGGGCTTGAAGCGCCACCATTCGCATGTTACAACATTTCCCCAAATAGTTCAACAACATCGTGAGAGCCGGAAATAAAGTTATTACAAAAACCAAGTCCTTTTCATCCAACAAATGGAAACAAATAGTTTTGGAACTCAACCCATTTCACACACACACACTTAGGTTTAATATAGTGCCACATGCACGATCAATCCACAAAAAGCAAGTGAAAGTGAGTAGTAAGAACCACCATAGCCCTTTGGTGCTTAATCCACTGGATATAAGCTAGGTTTCGCAACACGTGGGTAGGTATGGCCATCTCAAGACAAACAACAAGCGGACTCGAGTACGAGAAGGTACTCAGCCTAGACTACCCGACTCGACTCAAAAGTAAAAGACTCCAAGGAGTATGACAGGCTTTATCGTGGGATAGCTCGATCTCTTTATGAAAGTTTTTAAGTAGTAAACATTTTAAAGTGATAGCTCGCCTAATCATTCTATTTATGCTGTGGTGAGCAACTACACTATGCAATCATTATAGTATTAATCATGATTAAGCAAGCAAGTAGTAATCCATAAACATATTCATTAGCTTTCTAACCCATCATCATCATTAACCACATTCCACATAATCATTACTACGATGTCGCAATTCTCAAGTCAAGGTAAGGTTCACCGTCCTCAGAACCTATGGCTATCTAATCGACATTACCGAGCTCAGGTATTCCTCACACAAACCACATCTCCACCCGCCGGTGAGCTACAGATCACCGTAACGTATCGGGAAAAAACAAGTACGCTGATTAAAGATAGAACTACCGTACCTGGGGATCGGCCCGATCGCTTTAGGCCCATGCCGACTCCTGACTTCATTTTCAAGGCCTCATGGTCCCCTCTATCCATCTCCAATACGGGTAAAAAGGAACTGATCGGCAATCCGGCCCCGATAGTGTTAGCTCTGCCAAATGGAAGTGCTTATCCCGCCAGCCTAAATGAGAGGCGCGCTCAATATGACTTTGGGTTACAACAACCAGACGGGGTCCTTAATCGACACTGCACGGATTCACTATGGTCCAACAACCCCACAAGATTCCGTCCTGGCCCCAATTATCTCGATCTATAACCATCAACCAGATGATATCAACATAAGTTCCATCAATCATGGGCAACCGCCTTATACTGCCGATGACAGAAATCACCCGACTTCTACCGTCTAAGCAAAGCCAAAGCATAATACTCGCCTCTAGACTAGCAGGGTGTATCAAGGCAGGATAATCAATGGTAAAGCAAGGATATAATGCATCAACGGTTTCACACAACTCCTATATTTTTAATGCAACAATCATAAAGCATAATTAGATTGTTAGAAAGCACAGGTGGGGTGAAATGCTCCTAGTTTGCCTTGCTCGAAGTCCACTACGGTGATTAGGACACTCAAAGTGCCTCTTCTTCTGCCTTCTTGTGGAACCTCCTAGCTAAGGCTCCTCCTGATGATCCCGCCGGGTCTCCGAATACGGAGGTCCTCCTCGAACCCCGTATGATGCGATGCACGTGTATGAGTATGGCGAATGCACACAACACATGATGCTCATGTATGGGAAATGATTAATGCATCATTTGACGTAGTGGGTGCATATTCCTCTCTACTAACAATTTAACTCATTTACTGAGTATGTGCATACCTCTTCTTCTCTAAACACTTAGAGAAGTGCATAAGAAGAGAGTGGCGTTAAATAGCACACACACATATCACATGAATAAAGAGAAGTACTACTATTCATAGCCAACATCACATTTCAGTTATGGTACTTGTATTACATGACCAGCAAGCATAACATAATTAAAAAGTAATAAGAAGTAATATAGAACTTCCATTAACCATTTAATTCCAATACTTATCATTTCATGTGAATAAACAAGCTTAACTGTGACTCTGTATAAACAGTCCAGAAAATCTACAAAAATTATGAGCTAAGACCATGTTATAATAACAGAGCCATGACAAAATTTCATGACAATATATCAAGTACAACAGTTCAATAATTAAAAAAAAAGATTAAAACAGCAGGACAGAAATGCACATTTAATAATCCTTTGCACTATGAAAGTGTCAAACAGATTATATTTTTATCTAGAACTTCAGCACAAGAGCAGTCACTAAAAATTACCAGCCATATACCCCTTATAATTAATTTATTAAAACCACAAGAATCCGAAGCCTAGAAATGAAATTTCAAATCATATTCCATTTGTATAGAATCAGTGATGAAAACATATTTTTCAGAAACTACATCTCAAATAGAATCTAACAAAACAAGAATCATATTTTTCAGAGACCACAATTTATTATGCATTTACTCAGTTTTCAGCTATTTAAGCAATTAAATAAAAACTGTACAGTAAAGTACCACAAAAAAATCACATCTCATTTTTAATAGTAGATCTACAGTAGAAGTCTAACAAACAAGTCTCACTCAATTTGATTCCATTTGCACCAGCAATAAAATCAAAAAGTGTTTAAACTCATTTTCCGAAAACAATAAAAGGGAAAAGGGCCGAAAGGGGCTGGCAGAGGACCAGTCCGGACCATGGGCTCACCGCTGGACCATGTCCACGGGCCCACCGCTGGCCGGCCGAGCAGGCCTAGTGGTTCGGCGGCGCTTAGCTCGCTGTCAAGAGCCCACCTAAGCGCAACTAAGCAGTAATCGGCTGCTCAGTATGACGAGAGGCTACATTCTAAGTGACACGCTTTAGGCGCTAAGGCCGCGACGAACCCTAGCTACGCGCGGCGGTGATGGCTGCACGCTGCCGCATGGAGGCGCTTGGTGGTTGCCTCCGGCGCCGGCTGGCTCGGTGAGGAGCCGCACTGCAAGGCGAAGCCAGACCTAGGTTTTGCGGAATCAACGCCGGAGCGCCCGACTGCGGTGCATGGCGTGCACGGCCATGCAGCGGAGTCTCCACAGCGACGGGCGTGAGTCGCTAGGGCCGCATTGCCCCATCGGGTGCACGCGCCGATTGGTGTATGCCATGCGTCTGCAGAAAGCGAAGGAGCAAGGGGTGTGAACGCCAAGCAAGCGAAGCCGCGTGAAGTTCCGCTGCGAGGCCACGCGGGCGCGGATGATGGCGCAATGCGCCCTTACCGAGGTATCTGGCATGGCCGAGGGCAAGTGGTGGCGTATGAGGAGGGCGGTGCGAAACTGCGGGCGAGGTTTGGCGGCGCGTGTGCTCCTAAGGAAGCGAGAACGGCAAGCATGGAGCTGAAAGGCGGGCGAAAGGCCATTGCAAGGTATGCGAGGCGGAGTGGAGAGGCGGTGAGCAGAGGGTGAGCGGATGCAGGCGAAATGGAGCGGCGTGGTTTCCACCCGTGGTGTACTTGCCGGTGGCTCGCTGTCATTGCCGGCGCGACGGCGACGGCGAAGGTATAGCGCTCCTCGTGTCTACCACGACGCTACAGTGCCATGGGGCGCCGGGATGTGCGCTGGGCTATGGGGCTGCAGTCAAACGCCCTACTGCTTGCGCCTTCGGTGGCTCTCTTTTTTTAAAAAAATTTGAATTCAAACCTAAATACAACCATTTGACAAATTTAAAAGCATTATGAAAGCTCCAAAATAAAAGTTGTAGAGAATTAAAACCTCCAGAACAACTTTCATTTAAGGCTCAACCCCAATTTCTCAATAATTTTGAAATACAAATTCATTTTGAATTTAGGGCATAAAAAGGGAATTTCCAACTTACCTCTCTTTGCTCCTAATTCCACCAAATCTTTTGCAATAAGTTTGACAAAACATTTTAGAATGCTGGGTCCAATGGATCAAGTGATTTTGCAAAGCCATCAATTAACTAATTTAAATAACTAGCAATCAAGCTATAATTTAAGTACAACACACATGCAATGATGATGCAATTAGAATTATGCTTGATGATGCTTATGCCATGCTTGATGACATTAAGGTTACTCAATTATGGCTCAATGCAAGCTAAACAATGGTCAAGCAATTTACTCGCCTGCCAGCTCTAGCCAACCACGGTCAAGCTGTGAGTCGGCCGCGCCGCTCTTTATACCGTAGATCGGGGAAGTCGGGACGTGCGGATCTGTCGACCGCAGCGGGCGCTCACGCTGCCACTACAAAGCCGAGGATGCACTGAATCGAGGGCCGCCTCTCTCCGTTACTCGCCGCCAGCCACGACTAGCGCTTGCCGGGCACGCCCATGTAATCGGCGAAACGCCAGGTCGAAACTGGCTGGGGTCGCGGATCCGGGGCTCGTGGAGGCATGGACCGGCACCCTAACCGGCCACCTTGCTCGATGCCGGCCGGCGTGATCGCCAGGAGCTCCGCAGCTTCGGCTGCTTCGCACACCAGGGCCAGATCCGCGACAGGGTTGCTCGGATCTGCGGAGTGTGCGGATTCGCCTGCTGCCGGTCCTCCCGACTGCCATGAGGAGGCGAAGAGAAGAGCTTTGAGGAAGGGGAAGGAGGAAGGGGATTTCTGGTTGAACCGAGGCAGCGTGCGAGATGGATTAGCTGATGCCGAACTCCCTCGACCTCACGCCTCTCGGCGTCGAGCTCGCTTCTTCCGGGCGCTCAGCGCCTTGGATGTCGTGGAACCTGGAGGTGACCGGAGCTAGCATCCGACTCGCGTTTGCCGCTTTTGTCTTCGCTCATTTCTGCGCTGCAGGTGGGATGGCTTGCGGATATGTTCAGCAGCTCGTTTCTTACTCTGAATTTTATCCAGCCTGGTGCTCTTGGCTGCTCTGTCCGATTCCCAGCACCTCAACCTATGGTCCGTGCAGGTAGCAGCATCTGTCGCCTCGTATTTCTGTATTTTTCTTGAACAGGATTTAGAGATTGGTGAGTAGCTCCGATGCAGTAGCTCGTGCTTTTGCATTGAAGCATCAATTTTGATTGGTCCATTGTTCAGTTCTTGCATCAGTAAATTACTCTCAAGCAATCATTGGATAATCATTGAGATATTAAATTGTTTCCTTGCTTGGAGTAGTAATCACGTGTGAGAATTTCTGGTCAGTTCTTGTAGTGCGGTTCAGGTAGTTTCTTCCGAGCAGCACGCACCATGTCATCTTACTCGGTTACATCTTGTTGCTTGAATATTCCAGTGCAGCACCCTAGAATTTCTAGCTCAGCTGTTCTCGCTAGCTATTCTACGCCCTAGTGAAATTCGATTTGCGTTCCACAATTTGTGGTTTCCAGCTGTGTTCCTAGGGAACATCCACCCACTCATTTGGGTCGTGGACATCACCGTGTTTTGTTTTAAGCGATTTTGGCGGTGAATTTGGGACAGCGGCTCAAATATTTTCAGAAGAAAATTTACGGCCCATTCACTCCGGGTCGCCACTTTCAGTCCTTCATGTATTATTACTGTATTATTATAAGCATTCTAACAAATGTTTTATCAGTCGTCTCTAGAGTATTGGGATCTCATCAACATACTGTATTTGAATTTGAATAAAAACCAATCAGTTCCTTGTATGTCAGCGCACTGAACAATCATATCATATCATCAATTCATCAGCGTGGCCGATTGTGGCTTCTAAGAAGGATCTAATCTAGTGTGCACATCTCATTATTATCGCGTGGCTTTATCTCCTATTTTTCAGTTCAAATCAATTCTAATACATACTAGTAGTAGTTTGCTCATGAAAATGACAGTGGGGGCACCTTCTTTTGGGTGCATGCATCATCAGGCATCATATTTTCACGCTTCTTAGAGATTCGTCAAACACCCCTGGCTTCTGGACTCCTTTTCCCGCCCATGGACTGTCTTGTGCTGAATTGAAGACCTGCTGGGCTTGTTCTGGGCTGCAGCCCTCTTTAGCCCAGGACCTAGTTTGGCCTTTGTTAGACTGGATCAATAGAAGAGGAATACCGTGACCGAAACCTAAAATGGGTTGTGTAGAGTTGATTTACAGCGTAGAATCAGCTTCCCAACGGAATAGCCAAACACGGGACCTATTTTGCGTGGAAGCCTCAAGGCAAACGCAAATAAGGGTCCGGTTTTCGGCTCTTTGCCTCTCCGCCGGGCCCACCATCCGGTCGATCGCGGAGCTTGGTCGTGGCCCAGCCAGGGGGCCTTGCCGGGCGCTCCCGCTCCCCACCGGCGCGGGCGAGAAACAGGCCTGGCGAGGGCAGCGGTGTCCCGCATCACCAACCGCTGCTGCTGCGCTGTACCTACGCCTCGTTTTGCGGCGGGGGGCCGATTGGCGGCGGCACGCACCACGCATCGGACACCAGGTGGAAGAGCACGGTGTACAAGGCGCCGCCCTCCGCAAGGCCGAAGTTCCCCGAGCAGCCGCTGGAGCGCCTGGACCTTTGCTCACTTTTTCGCTGTATCTCATGCTCGTGTCGATGAAGAGTACGGATGAGATTTGCCTTCTCCTATTTTCCATCGCTATCTTGTTTAGATTGTGGTAAAATTTTAACTTTGTCTCTAGCATATTTCATTTTGTATATGACAAATATTGTCCAATAGTAAACTAACTAGGCTCAAAAATATCCGTTTCGTAATTTACAACTAAACTGTGCAATTAGTTATTTTTTTACTTATTGCATCTATCAGGCCTTTTCATTAAAAGTTTTTCAGCCCTCCTCCCAGCTGACAACAAAAGCGAAGAACTGTACCCAGACAAGGACTTAAAAATAAGAAAAACAACCCAAACATTTTTAACATAAGAATAGCAACGTATTTATTTCTTCCGTCTATTCTTTCTTGATAGAAAAAAAATGGAATTCTAGGAAAAAGTGCGTGGTTTGTATATGCTCTTATTGAGTTATTACAGGTACAGTATGATATAAAAAAAGTAAAAAAAAAATAAGGTACAGTATCTCCTCTGACCTCTGGTTCTTACTGCCATTTTTTTTTTAGACTCAGAAAGATCGTCGTTGTTACAAGCATGCGGTCCGTGTTCCATCAGTAAATGAAGTTCCCATGTCTGATCCCTGACTGTGACTTGTGCTCTTTGGTGTGGAGTTTTTGGGCTGACATCAATGGAGTTGCATTGCCAGCAGGAACGACCATACCACCAGATTGGAATTCAATTTCCTGACAGTAAGCTGATGTTGGAATAAACTGATTGCCGCCGTCGAAATGGATATTGCCGTTCCTGGTATTATTTCTGTTTGTTGTTGACTCGATGACGGGAGCAAAGCAGAGTAGTTGGCCTGTTCTGATGAAGCTAGCAACTCTCTAGGAGAAAAATCCTGCCGCGTTGAATAAAGATCACTGTAAGTTCGCAACGCCGAGCGGCAGCTCTGGTGCTAACCTTCGATCGGCTATTCTGTCCAATTGACAGTTCAGAGAAACTACATGTTATTTGTTCAGCTTGCAAAATCCATATTAAGTAATCCTCAAAAGATATGATATAAAAAATCTAGTTACTATTAATTTGAGACCTCCAACGGATCATGACATTACATTTCTTTAGCTCCAATGGGTGGCTGTCTTTTAGATTTATTGGTTCTATATTTAGTCGAGACTTTGGTTGTTTCAGAATGTTTTTGGATGTTGGTTGTGCCTTGGTTTTGCAACATATATGTGTGTTGATTTGTGCTTCTTGAACTTTGTAATAAGGGTCTAACTCTACCATTTAATAGATGAAGTTGGATAGAATCTATCTATTATCTAAAAAAATGAGACACGCTACAAAAAAGGAACTAATCCAAAAAAATTCTCATATAATATCAGTTAGCTAGACGTTATTGGATAAATTAAATGTTTCTGAAAGATTGCCCAACTCTGCCACTACAGAGACAATATATTAAGGAGCTCTTGCATTTATACTCTTATTTTATTTCGAAATTATGATTTTATACCTATTTTTTTTAACTTTGTGAATTTATCCTTGTATTTTTAAAATAAAGTATTTTTTACTTTTTCCATCATCCTCCTCTAACTTTGTCCTGATTCCGTTATCCTTTGCCTTTCTTTTCACATGTTTTTCGTTGTTTGGGGCTAATAACCAATCCCATCAATAACCGACACATAAAAGAGTTCATACTTCTGCGAATACATTTTTTGGGAACGCCAATAGAAGTCGGGGAACAACAGGCTTTCATTTACGAGGCATAGATTTTTCCTTTGAAGTATACAGTTGTCGACTTCCGGGTTAAGCATTATACAGTTGTCAAAATCTAATGGTTGTCTGAACACTGAACCCATTAGCAGGTTTCACCAATCTGAACTATTAGCAGTATACTTTACTTTGAACCATATACTTTTGAAGTATACAGTTAATCAGTTATTCAAAGAAAAAACTAATTATAATGTTCGGTATAAAACCGGTTGATAACAGCTGATTTTTATGAGAATAAAAATACTGTTGGCTTATAAACAAAAACAACTTTTTAGTTGAAAACAAAGCTTTTAGTAGACATGGCTTTCTTGCTGGCACGGAATGGAACCACAACTGCAGGCACCGCTTTTGCCATGACACCTGCATCTCACGCCGCCGCTAGCCGCTTCTTCTGCAGGCCGCCGGCGCGGTTGCGCTCTCTTCCGCAGCCGGCCGTGCCGCCCAAGCTTCAATTTCCCAACGTCGGTCATCCTGCATGGAGCACCAAACCAGCGGCAACCGCACGCCCGACTACCGGCCCTGTATCCGCATGCTCCTGTGCCGGTCCAGCCACCGCACGTGCGGCCCACCGCTCCCACATCTGCCCGCACCGCACGCTGATTGGATCTCAATTCAGGCTGCAACTAACAGAAGTCACGTGCCCACTTCTCAGCCACACCACGAACCACGCTCGCTGCCCGGAGCCGAGCGCCAAGCTCTGCGTGCCCCGCGCCCCCCAGCCGCCGCTGCCCTGGCCTATTTTTTTTTTCACCTCGATTCGAGAGAGAACGGCCCGTGCCTTTGTTTGCTTTTGAGTGGAAAAAGACTTTGGACAAGATTGAACACTACTTTATTCTGGAGATTTTGAAACACATAGGTTTCTCTAATAAATGGATTAACTAGATCAAAGCTATTTTTAATTCTATATCTCCTCTTTGTTCTTCTAAATTGTATCTAAGTAAAAAGTTTTGTTTTGGAGGGGGGGTGTCAGATAAGGGGGGTCCTCTCTTCCCTCCGCTCTTTGTGCTAGTTGCAGATTTTCTCTGAACAATTGTCAACAAAGCTTAGAATCTGGGTTGATAGCAAGCATCCCCTATCTGATAACTGGTGGACACACCCTATTGTCCAGTATGCTGATGACACACTTGTCATTATGCCAACTGATGCAGTGACTCTTTTTCAACTTCAAAGGCATCCTATGATCATTCACCGACAGCACATGTTTAAAATGAACTTCCATAAATCTTCTCTAGTCCCAATCAACATGACCTCTAAAAAGCCAAATATTTTTTGCCTAACACTTTTGGTTGTAAGATTGGTGAAATGCCTTTCATCTATTTAGGACTTCCTCTTGGAACCACCAGACCATAAGTTCAGGACTTCAGTCCTCTAACCAACAAAATTGAAAGAAGACTAGGTGGGATCAGCAATATGCTCTTCATACCAAGGAAGGCTAAATCTAATTAATTCAATTTCTTCAGCTCTTCCAACTGTGAAACACGCAGCCCGAGAGGATGGATTGGGCTAGAGGATCGAGGAGATGGGAGCCGGGGGGGGCAGCAGGTGCCCTCAAGGCGGCGCTGCGCAAGGCGGCGCAGGCAGCATGCAACAGGGGAGAGGGCGCACGGGGGTGGAGAGGAGGAGGAGAAGACGTGTGAGATTGGAAATAAAGGAATTACCCCAATGCTTTCTTTGATTGGATGGTAATTACAAAGGCCTAATATTTATAGTTTGGACTCTAACGGAAGTCCTTATCCACCATGGACTTTTCCAATTTTCCTAATCTGACTTCTTTAAATAATATGTAATAATAATAATAATAATAACAATAATAATAATAAAGGTAATTAGTAGCGAAAGCGGGCGACGAAGGCGGCCGCACGGGCCAGGCTGGCTCTCAAGCCGCAAGACGGGGTGGTGGCGGCTGGGGCAGCCGCCACCCCTCGCACCATCGCGGTGCCCCACGCCCACTCCCTAGGGCGGCCGTGGGGTCCGCTAGCGACATCTGTGTCCTCCTTAGGCCTAATGATCACCAAGCAATTTGTCACCGTCTCATTTGGCGGTGACACCAACATCTATACGTGTAGTCTACAAATTTTCCCACCTGTCATTAAGCAAATTGACTAATACAAAAAAAATATTGTCTCCAGAGTGGTGGTGACATCAACAAGAAGGGTACCTACCTGGCTGCTTGGACTTTGCCTGCAAAACCCAAAGAGGAGGGGGGCCTTGGCATCATTGATTTGAGAACTCAGAATTTATCTCTTTTTGCTAAAATACCTGGATAAATTCTACAACCATCTCTAACACACCATGGGTGAAGCTCATTTGGGAAAGATTCTGTAAGGGCACCCAATGTGTGCAGACAGTAGTCTTTATAGCCAGTGTAGCACTTATATGGACCGCCATAGCATTGTGCAACCAGTCTTCACAGAAAAAGTTTTCTTGAGTCACCCTTAGCGCTATGGGTAGACCATATGCAATAAAATACAATTTTTGTCAACTCAACTTCTCTCCACACCCTCATTGATCTTACTACTACCATACCACTTGAGCTTTGATTTTTTTTTTACTTCTTAGCTGGCCCACTTATAAAGAATATCCAGACCTTTAGCATTGTGTGGGTATAGAAATAACTAAAGATTTCTATGTGAGCTCAGCTATAAGAAGTAATCATACATATACATTGCCAATGCCCTAAAAACAATTACATCCCACCATATGCAAAAAAAGCCTCTGTGGCTCCTTCTGGTGGAGAGACGTTCTCAAGATTTCAACATAATCCAGTAAAAATTGCAACTTGCTCACCAATTAAAGGAAACTCTCTGTCATGGCCTAGAAAGATTTATGGTGTGATGAAATTCTACAGGACAGGTTCTTAGAACTCTTCAACTTTGCAAGAAAACCAAAAAAATATTCTATTAGATTCATATTGGAGAAGGATACAAATACCGGATACAAATACAATAATCTTCCTTTGTCACCACAAGCATCTTCACAATGAGACAATCTGAATTCCCTCATGCAGAACTACAATTGGGACTCAGAATCTGAAGACATCTAGATGTATAATTGGGGAACATTTACTTTCTCCTCTTTTTGGCTGCTCTTTTAGCTCAGATTGCTGGGCTGCTATTAATATCTACTGAACACTATTCTGGAACCTTTAGACATGTTTTGCCAAGCTAGAAACACCTTCAAAAAAACCCAATCTTCAGAGAACTTGTCATTATAGCTTGTTGGATTATATGGACTACCAAAAATAGAGTCATTTTCGATGCAAAAAGCGTTGATTTAGTTCAATGAAAGTGTGCCCAGAGACAAACTTGGTCTGGTTTGTATCAAAGATAGCCAATGCTATCACAGGTGGTGTGAGAATTTTCTTTGATGTATTTTTCCTTCTTATTATTTTGGGCACCGGATGCCTCGTATCAGCTATACATTTATACATTTCATTATATAAAATACCAAAAGAATAGGTAGGGTCTCCCCTGCTGACCTTTCAAAAAGGGAAGAAGATAATGAATAGATAAGGGAATTTCATCTTTTAAGCCTTAGTGTTTAAGGATTTTAATATTTTTAATTCATTATTCCAAGTGTATTTAATGATCATCAAACCTAGGGCAAACAGATCTTTCATTTCAAAAAAGCGAGAGCAAAATCACAAAGTTAAAAAAATAGGGGTAAAATTATAATTAGACTATTGGACAAGGGTAAGAACACAATTTTCCCCTAAATTAATCCCTTTGTCTTTTATCCAAAACCACCTAGGCTATTATCAAACACAAAGCTGAAATAATCCCCCTAAATGTACATGTAAATTATGCTTTGGAGACCATATCGTTATCCAAAGACTCTTTTTAGAGCGAGTGTCATAGAGGACTGTAAGAAGGCTAAATGTTAAGGTAGAGGAGAGAAGATAGAGAGAGAGAGGAGAAGCGGGTTGTAAGTTTAGGGTCGATCTAGGCACATGAACCAAGAAAATTGATGAAAGAGATAAGTGGATCATATATTTATGAGTGAACCGAGAGTTTAAACTACAAAAAATCTATACAATAAGTAACAAGTTGTATTATTAGCCTTGCTCTTAGAAAACCTAGAGGGAGTACCATTGATGTGACCTAAATCTTACTTCAAGTGGCGTAAGATTATATGACTATTTATACCAAGTAGTAAATGAGGGAGCAGTTTTTAATCTAATATCCTTGTCCTATGACAAGAGAGTTTCCATTAAAAATACAACAAGCAAAAAGGGTTTCAACATAACATGAGGACAAAAAGTTATGACAACTTCTAAGTTGAAATTTGAAATAGAAAAATCTAATTCATGACCTGAGACATGGAATGCAAACGGCCACTAGAATTCAGGTTAAGGCTATAACTCATAAATGTGTTTAACACAGATAGGGAGTTGTTATATTAAGGAAGAAAAACTAGGGATATATTGGAAAAGTATAATGTAATTAATAAGTCTTGTAATCTGATAGAGAATAATAAGAGTATTTCTATGTATATTGTGCTCGAAAATGAAGAGAAAGATCACAAAGATATTTTTTTTATTTTATAGGTATTAGACATGAATTTTTAATGCTTATGCCTACTAAGACTTTAGCTCATGCAGCGGTAACGGGTTGATAGACAAGTATGTGTACTAATTGAAAGTTTCTAGTTAATAACACACTAAAAATGAACAGTATAAAGTCTATGAAAAAAAAAAACTGATATTGCCTGATAATTACATTCATTAGATTTGATTTAGCTCATATTACTCACCTCTGGTATTTTGATCATATTGTCGTTGCCGTTCGGAGTAGCCAACCTGATTTAATGAAGCCCACAACTCTTGAGAAAATCCCCGCATTGAGTAATGGTCACTGTACTATAAGCTTGCAATATTGAGCAATAGTCAAGTGCTAAAACAATGGGCTATTGTTGTTGTTTTTATGGCAATATTATTATTGTTGTTATTGTTGTTGTTACTGTTGTTGATGTTGTTGTTGTTGTTGTTGTTGTTATTTTTTCACGGCAATATTATTGTTGTTGTTGTTGTTGTTGCAATTTTTGTTGTTGTTGTTGTTGTTGTTGTTGTTGTTGTTGTTGTTGTTGTTGTTGTTGTTATGATCATCATCATCATCATTAGCAACATCATAGTTTATAGGTACTATGAGTCATGCTTGATTTAATTATAAATTTGGAAGATTACAATACCTAGATCATTCGTTTTGATAAAAAAGGGATTAAAACTAGTGCAGAGCAAATGCTAAAATCTTGTAGTCTTTGAAATTAATATTCATCCTGCAATGCTATATTTTAGTATTTGGTTGGGTTATTGTACTAGCTCCCAGATATAATATTACTGCATTTTACCCATACAACCAACCAACCAACCACATCCTCTCAATACATCCACTAAACCAACATCCCACTCAATCTCTAAACTCATGCCTAGGATATACCATGCACCACTATGAAAACAACCAAACACCTTGAAATGAAAGGCTTAAAAACTTGAATGACAAACCATTTGTGCCGCCACTAGGTATCTCGCTCGAATGCATCAAAAAGTTGGACGTTGATTTGTGACATCTAGACCGTCTTCGGCTCCACACGATGCAAGAAGGCAAAATCCCCTCTGGCCCGAAAGTGAGATTGCTAAGCAAAACCTAGCTTTTGCACTTCTACCAAACTGGTAAATATGCTTGCCAAGACTGCATATAACGAGCAAAGGGCTACCAAACATATCCTAATTACTAGCAAAAACAATGCCCTAATTAAGTTGTTTGGTGTTGAAAGCCAGTTGTCCCTATAGTATGTTTTCTAAATTATCATCCCTACAATAGCTTTCTAAATTATGTATTATTCTCTATCCTCAAATATAAATTAAAGCATCCTAGAAATTTTAGGACACCATTCATTGGTAAACCAAATGACGCATATTACCATTTCTAGTTACCATATTTAGGTTAATAATAGAAATTAATGGCAGGTTTGCATGTGACTGTTATCTTTTTAAATTGAGTTATAGGTTAGTTCACCTAGTTTACTGAAAAATATTAAATTGAAGGTCAGATATATATAAAACTGTTTTCTGGTTAAATTTTGTTTGGTCTATTGCCGAGTTCCACTGTGTTCGCTACCAAAATTTTGCCATTAGTTTGTAACCTTCTAATAAAACCCTTTGGTAGCAAATTAAATTCTATATACGTTGCATATACATTACTAAAAAGTTTGGCATGCCAATATTTTATTAGGGGCGTTGGTTTGGTTGTGTAACTCAAACAAGGTATGGATTTTTATTATATTACTATCTAACACCTAATTAAATTAGATACTTTTGTCACAGTATGTAATGGGATGATAAAAAACACACTTTACAGACAATAGTAGATAATTTCACTTACGTCACTCTGCATGCTATCCCAATAAAACCCGCCTTCTTCCACAGCAGCAGTACTACAGTGACGAAGCCCTCCTGAAACACAAGACACCATACTGAGCAGGGGACCAAAAAAAAAAATATGTTACTCCCTCTATTCAAAATTATAAGGCACTTTAATTTTTAGATAAATAACTTTGCTATGTATTTGAATATACATAATACATATCTAATATATAGTAAAAACTATATATATGGAAATGCAATGCTAGAATGTTTTAAAATTTGAATGGAGAGAGAGTACATATGACCCCTTGAAGTAAGGCTATCCGCACTCATCATCCTCTATTTTTATCCTCTATACATTCTGGTCATCAAGATTCTCTCCTTTATACATGTCTCTTTCAGACTCATCATCCTCTATATATCTCATCCTCTATACCAACTACTAATAGTGGCCTTACTTGTCATCCTTTATAAATTTTATCCAAATATATCCATGTGAGATCTTATTTTGAAGGATTTATTGAAATGAATTTAATGGTGTAATCAAAATTTAATTTGCTTTTTTTTAGTTTGTGAGTTATAATATTATTTAGCAAATAAAATCATGGGGCCCTTTGCCATTCCATCCCTCCTCTCTCTCTCCTATAGGCATGTCTCTCTCTCTCTCTCTGTCCCTGTAGAGAATGCAAATGAGAGCCAACAACCTGTTCTATTGCTACGTGATGAATGTTTATAGTATTACATCGTGGTTGCCTTTGCAACCGCTTACCTAAGGTGAGCGTGGTCACCACTCACGCACACGACGCCGCGCCGCGACACGCGGTTCAGGCCACTACGGCATTGTTCTGTTTGCACATACATCCTCAACACCCCCCCGCAGTCGATGGGTGATTGGTAACGGCAAAGACTGGATCGCAAAACTCAAAAGATTAGTAGGAAGTCCTTTCGTCAGAGCGTCGGGCGAATTGCTCATCGGTCCGGCGTGCAGAGCAGCAGTCCACCAAGCTGAACTTCGTTCTCGAACAAAGTGGATGTCGAGTTCAATATGCTTCCCCGTGCGCTTGTGGTGAACTGGATTCGGCGACATGTAGGCAGCGGAGACATTGTCCTGAGAACACCACCTTGCCTTCGTGATGCCGCATGATGAAGCTCGCCGAGGAGCTGCCGGAGCCATATGCATTCAGCAGCGGCGTTGGCGACGGCGCGATACTTTTTCGACCTCCGCTGGCTGGACCCATGAAACAGTCGGGTCGTCTCTTCGGCGACCAAGAGACAAGTGCATCGCCCGAGATACACCACAGAAACCTGAAGTCGAGCGGCGTGGGTGTCCCGCACACCAGCCCAATCAGCCATCAGAGTACGCTGTGACGCTGAGATCCTTGCTCCCCACGCATCATGCAGACCATGTGAAGTTGTGCCTCGGACATAGCGGAGAATTCTCTTGATGGGGAGCCATGTGTGGCGCTCGTGGATCATGCATGTGGAGGCATGCCTGCCGCACAAGAAAGGCAATGTCTGGACGCTCGTCATGGTCGGAACCTGAGCCCCGCCACACTGCGATAAGCTGTGGCGTCGTCGCTTGGCGGCCCATCAGGGAGAGAGGCTTGTTCTTGACATCAATCGGCGTAGCAACCGGATTGCGTGGGTCATGCCGGTCCTCATGTCCTCAGCATCGTTCCGAGAGAGGTAGAAGCCATCATTGGTGCGCTTCACGTCGATGCCGGGAAGAAGCGCAGTGGTCCCATGTCTTTGACAGCAAACTCGATGCGAGTCGAGCAACAATGCGCTCGGCAGGGCGTGCTTGATCCGAGAAGCACAATGTCGTCCGCGTGCGGGGAGGAGATAAGGCCATCTACGTACCATGACGAAGCATGAAGAGGAGTTGTCTGACCGTGTTGCTTGAAAGCCGAGCTTGATGACAAAGCCGGCGAACCGATTGAACCAGCGCGAGGTGCCTGACGAAGACCATCTGATGATTTGTCGAGCAAGCGGACTGCATTAGGATGTTCGTTCGCGAACAAACCCTGTTGGTCGGGCTGACAAAGAACGTGCTCACCGAGATGACCATGGAGGAAAGCATTTGAGACATCGAGCTGCTTGGTTGGCCGGTGCTTAGATGCGGCGATGGTGAGAACGACACGGATGGTGGCTGGTTTGACTACCGGCGAGAAGGTTTCACCGAAGTCGATGCCGGCCTTATTGTGTGAATCCATGAACCACCCAACGTGCTTTATAGCGTTCAAGGGAACCATCGGGTTTCAGCTTATGGCGAAAGACCCATTTTCCAGTGACAATGTTGGCGCCCGGGAGGACGATCAACAAGGCGCCAAGTTCGATTACGCTGAAGAGCTTCAAATTCAAGGGCCATGGCAGCTTTCCGAGTTAGGATCTTTCGGAGCAGCTCGGCGAAGTAGTGGGAATGGGAGATATGGGCTCTTTGTGTAGTTGTGGATTGAGTAGTATCACGAGCATATCGTGGGTTGGGTTTGAAAATGCCGGCTCAAGAACGAGTTTGCATTGGATGAGCTGGTGGGTGAGCCACCGATGGTTGAGGTGCGAGAGGGGCGATGGGTTGGGTTCAGAGGATGCAGATGAAGGTGATGTGGTGGTGGAAGAATGGGCAGTGGCAGTGGCATCTGATGATCGTGGAGACGAGGCAATTGTGTTATTGGGGGTTAGGGAGCGCCGTGGCACTTGTGGCGAAGGCTGCTGAATGAGCTGCTGCTGAAGGAGAACAGGTTCGTCAGAGACTGTAGCACGTCCAGCTATTGTCGGCTGAGAGCGCTGAGTATCAGACTGGAAAGGGAACCGACTCTCATCAAACACGACATGACGAGATGTGATGACTCGACGAGTATGGAGATCAAGGCACCTATAACCACGGTGATCAGATGGGTAACCAAGAAGGACACACGGCATTGAGCGAGCACTGAGTTTGTGTGGCGCTGTTGAGGTCTGATTGGGATAACACAGACATCCGAATACTCTCAGGTGACTGTAAGATGGTGGTGCACCTAGGAGAAGCTGAAAGGGAGTGCTCGAGCCACTAGCTTGACAGGGACGACGGTTGAGTAAGTGTGTCGCTGTAGATAAAGCCTCAACCCAGAATTCATAGGGCATGTTAGCATGAATGAGAAGAAGGCTGAACGCAGTCATTCGAGTGCGTATGATGCGCTTCGGCTATTCCATTTTGGGAAGAAGTGTATGGACAAGATAAGCGAAAGGCAAGGCCATGTTTCGAAGATGATTGCGAAAAGCCAAATTATCAAATTCCTTCCCATTATCGGTTTGAAAAGCAAGAATGGGAAGCTGAAACGTGTTCCGAACATAAGCATGAAAAGCAATGAGACACTGAAATACATCAGATTTTTGCACGAAGAGGAAAGGTCCGACATAATGTGTAAGATCATCTATCAAGACAAGGTAGTATTGATAACCAGAAAAAACTAGACACCGGAGAGGTCCAAACATCGGCGTGTACAATTTGGAAGGGAACATAGCTAACTGAATTAGACTACGAAAAAGGTAAACGAACATGCTTTCCAAGTGACAGGCTTCACGGGTGGTGGACTTGGTGGAGATGAACTCAAGTTGAGGAAAGTCTGTTATTGCGGCGTGTGGCGTCTGGATGACCCAAACGCCGATGCCGGAGCTTCGATAGAGGGCGTGGAGGAGGCGACCGGGCGGTGGCGGTGAGGCCCTCGGGCTTGACAGAGCCAGAGGGGTAGAGCTCGGCCGTCGCTATTACATCGGAGGATCACCGAACGAGTGGGAAGATCCTTGACAAAAAAAACCGAAGGCATCAAACTCCTGGAACGTTATTGTCGCGAGTTAATGAACGAATCCGAGACTAGATTCTTGACAAGGTTGCGAGAGACTAAAAACATGGGGGAAGAGAAAGGGGATGTTGGGAGGTAGGAATGACGGTAGAGGCACGATGTGTCACTTTGGAAGTGTGGCACCATTGCCGACCATGATCGGAGGAGAATTAAAGAGGGGAGTGGAAGAGGAGAGTGTACCGGTGTTAGATGACATGTGAGAAGAAGCACCGGTGTCCATGAACCATTCAACGGGTTGCGAGGAGTAGGCGTGGTGCCGGCGGCATTCTTCAGTCATGGGCGAGAAGCGCTTGATGATTCCACGGATCCATGGGTGGTGGCGGCCGGCGTTGTGACTCGGTGTGGGCCGGCGAGGTAAGCTTTGATGGTGTGATGACTGACGAGGACCAAACACGCCAAAGACTGGAACACGGAACGGCATAGGCCATGCACGCACCATGCCGGGTCCACGGATTAGACCGGGCGCCCATCCGTTGGGAGGCCGAGGGAGAACGAGCCGCTTTGGTGACAGGCCGGCCACGACCCGCGCCCACGCCCACGCCAATTGTTGGTGCGTTAGGGCGGACCGTGGTTCGCGGTGGCCGGCCTATGAGGCGGTTGGCGGCGGAGCGGGATCAGTGTGGCCGCTCGAGTTGGGCTGAACCGGCCTCGAAAAGCGGAGGAGTGGGGGCGCTGACGAGGGACCGCCGGTGGTCGGCGGGGGCATGTTCACGCCCGACTTGGCCTGCTCCTTATCGTAGTGTTCTTCAAGAAGAAGGTAGGAGCGGGCGGAGAGGGAAGGTGTGCGGCGGATCCTTCGCAAAGGATGGCGTGGGATGGCGTGATGGTACTTGAGCCGAGGCCGCGAGCATGTTCAGCACACTGCCTCGCTCCTCAAGTCCGGCCGGCCAACGCCGCGAAAGGTCGCCGGCGAGGCGCTGAGGCGACCAAGGTCTTGAGTGATGTCCATATCACCACAACCAAGTTCCGAACTCGGACTCGAGGTAAACCGCGGCGATGAAGCTTGTTGTCGCGGAACTGCTCACGGGATCGCGGCCCGCACGCGCATATCGATGGGCTTTCGAGCACGGACGATGGCGCGGACATCCTTGGCGATGGAGATGTCAGCCGGTGATGATGCACTGGATCACGGAGGCGCCAATCGGGGATCATGGGCGCTGATCGGAGGTGGAGTGGGGGAGGAGATGTGGGAGATGAGCCTCGAACTTGCCGAAAGCAGCGCATCGAAGAAGCACCGCCACTAAATGGAGTTCGATTGACGAGCTCAAGAACAACCCCGACGTGATGGGAGATGTTCACGGTGAGTGGGAGGAACGGTGGGGCGGTTGCATCGCCATCGAAGGAGGAGGTGAAGGAAGCAACAGAGGAGGTGTCGGAGTCGAGGACTCAAGGCCGAAAAGGGGGTTGGCTTCCATGTCGGGCATGGCGGCAGAGGCGCGGCCGACGGGCGGAGGGCAGCGGTGGGAGGATCGGGGAAGAAAGGTCTCAACCCGAGCTAGGCGATACCATGTAGAGAATGCAAATGAGAGCCAACAACTGTTCTATTGCTCGTGATGAATGTTTATAGTATTACATCGGGGTTGCCTTTGCAACCGCTTACACAAGGTGAACGTGGTCACCACTCACGCACACGACGCCGCGCACGACACACACACGCGGTTCAGGCCACTACGGCATTGTCCTGTTTGCACATACATCCTCAACAGTCCCTCCCTCCTCCGCAAACCGAGGTGTGCATGCCGTTGAGCTTCGAAGCCGCCACATTCACAAGACAGCGCCAAGTGCGTGGCGGAAGTTTTTCAGTACCTTGCGCAGATGTTTGTCCTGTATATTTGCTGATGTGGAGACATACAGAGGATGATATGGCGTGCTACACTACAGCAGGCTAAGAATAACTGTACTTGTTTAATGTGAGGGGCTATGTCAGACCTTAGGAGCCATGTTCCGTTCCGTTTTTTGGAACGGAAACGGAAACAAGAATTTGAGATGTGATTTTACACGTGAGAACGGGAACATTCGCGTTCCGAAACGAAAATGTTCCCGAACGTGGAACGTGAGAACGGAAACCTAGGTCAAGTTCCCTAGCTGCAAGTGTCAGACCGATTGCTTGATGCAGGTTCGACTCCCACAGACCACACGTGCATTTGTCATCACAATTTCAAATCTGCTCCCCACTACCAATGCAATGTTGGTCCATGACGTTGAAGTATAAGCACAATGCTCACCTTTTTATCAGCTTAAGTGTTTTTTTTGAACTACTAGTCAGATGCGTGCCAAAAAGTCTTGTAGTAAAAGGTCTAACGAGAGCAAATCCCACTCATATTTTATTTCCACATCTAAGGAGGATTACTCTCAAAAACATCTAAGGAGGACAATTTGCACATCAAGGGAGTGTCAAAATATAAGTGAATAGCTCAAATTTCCTTATGGTAGAACTCGAGCATCACAACGGATTCATATTGCGAACTTGTTATGGAAAATTGACAATATGGGACGTAGTGCCTGGGAATAGTACTATTCTGTGCCACTGAGGTTAATAACTAACAGGAGTTTGTGCTTGTGCACACTTTATAAAGTTACGAAGAAGAAAATATATGTTTAACAAAAATTGTGCAAGAATATAATATATGCGATTTCATGATATGAAAAGAATATATTCTGGTTAGGTAGCAAGATTAGTGAGTAACAGTCTATGATAAACCCCCCCCATGCTTGCCATTCGTGGCATGTCGTTGTAACTTTCACTATTTCTCAATTTTAATATAAAATATGTGCAAACCTTTAATTTTAATATAAAATATGTGCAAACCTTTTGCATATTATAACGCCATAGAGTCCAAACGGCTCAGATGCATTCTACACGTTGAACGAACCACACCTACCACCATCCCACTTAAGCTTTTGTCCTCGCTTTATTATAAAAGGATTAACCCAGGAATGGTGAGATGAACTCTAGAAGCCTTATATGTTGGTCTAGCCCACCCTAAACAACCAAAGTGGGACTAAACTTCTCACAATATCTCATCAACATGTACATGGGTCACATGGGCTAAATTCTAAATTGGACAGGGTGTCGCATGTATTCGAGAAAAAAAGAAAAAGATATAATTTTTCATATTTTTGTAGCACTTTTTCCCTGTAAAAAATTTAGATATTACAACTATTCATAAAGAGAAGTACAAAACGCAATGAAAAGAACCAACTTACCAACGTAGCCACCGCTGACTACTTGAGGGTTATGTTGGTCAAACAGGGCTTCAGATGCGCCACCTCCAACAAAAAGTGTTGCAGCGGTACTGCAGTTTGCATGCGTAGGAATTGTTTTTGAAGCCGATCAGTAAAAAAAAAGGTAGACCGGAGTTGTCAGCCGCTGCAAAACATTCTGGATGTTAATTAATTATAGTCTACTTCAAACTGTGTTTAGTGAAGTGTGAAGACAAGGTCTCAGAAGATTTTTTTTTCTAACCTTGAAACGATGCATTTTGATCAGTGGGATTTGGCTGCGCTACTGCGTCTTCAACCAGAAAGGACGAGTATTCGTCCCCCCCCCGAACATTCATACAAATTTTGACAGGGCTATTTTCTAACATCACATAATGATACCCAATACTCTTCAGTTCATTGTATGCTTGTATTTTGTGCCTATCCACCAAGGCCTGCAAACGAAATGACTCCCTTGATTAATATGAACTTCATCAACTGAAGCTAGCAAACAGTTGGGTGTTGGAGCTTAGGAGTTTAACATAAACCTTTTGCTGCGGATTGAAATTCTCCTTTGCAATGTAGCCGTCACTAAATTCTGCTCCAACAATATAATCTACGCAGTTGAAGAAGATCTGAGCATTTTTCCCTGGAATTTTGTATGCTTTCAGTTCATCCTTGTCTTTGAGATCACACTCTGTTGCATGCTGAACCATGGTTTCCCATATCTTACGTTTCTGTGATGGTATCTCCAGAACGACCTTATACCAATGAATAACACAAGTTTATTTACAAGCTCGACTCTCTAGACAACAAAAATACGGCCTTAAATTCCTGCATAAAATTATATACCCCACCAAGACCCATTGGGTATGCATTATTGTTCATGATTTTTCATCCTAACATGTGTCGTAGTTAAGTTCCATGATGGGGTAAATACAACAGCACTGGAAAGGACTGCCACTTGAGAAATTGTTGTTCTCACCAAAATTCTGCGGTTCTTCTAGCACGACAGCCGACAGCGCTCATGAATTTGGAAAAATGCAATGAGGACTTAATATTCGGTTCAAGGTAGTACTGCATTATATTTGTTCAATCGATATAGCACACGAGCAGCCATCTAGGTGATCTAGCTGAGTTAGTTATTAGGTGAATTTGTGTCATCTAGCTGTGTTAGTTAGGGTGAATTGTGTACTTGTTTGTTACGGAGCGTATACAGCGTATAGACAGGGTTATTACCTCACGAAGAATTCTCTTATCTCTGTTGTAAGCCTTTAGTAAGTCCTCCACGGTTCTGATGTTGGCGCCTCGGAGCCTCTAAAGTATGTTCCATTTCTGCCAATTCCCTTCAATCGATAAACTTCATCATCCAACTTTGGTGGGTCACTCTTTTTCATTTGCTGCACAAAAATGGAGAAAAAAAAGTTTCACTAAAACAAATTTACTACTCCTCCATGTCATCCCCACTTTCTTAGAACGTCAAAGTATCACGCTCTGTTAAGTTGGATTTATAAATCAGCTGATATTTATGATACCAACTAAGTATATAATTAGATTATATTTTTATAGTTTACCTATTTAATGTATATTTGTAACTTTTTCTATAATTTTTATCAAACTTGAGACGCTTTCACACTATAATTTAGAATGGAGTATTGATCAATGACATGAAGGGCACTATATCAATTACAATTTCTACCAATACATCATAATAAGTCCGGTTCAGGAAGTTAAACACTAAATTTTTAACCAGACAAAAAAAGTCAGAAATTTCAGAAACAAAATCGTCATAAATTCCAGAATCCACTCGCTAATGAACAGTTACGTTCATAAAAAATTCCCTTCCCTGACGCCAGTCCTCTTGCTGAGGGATCACACGCACCAGCAGGCACCAAAGCTAATTTGGTTGACGCCTAATTGTGTAATAGCCGATGTTCGTCAAGCATGGCTGGCACAAAAGGTATATGGTCAACAAGATACTTGCACTGTAAGCCTGTAACTCTATCCTTTAAAATTTTATAAAATGAAGTGTCGTGAAGATCTCCCCAACAGTTTTGTCTTAAAAAATAGTTGCATACTTTTTGGTAAATTTTATTAGACCGCTTGTACTCTTGTTGCCTCTAAATCTATCTATTATATTATTATTAAACTAAATTGAGTGTAGTTGTGAAGAGAAAACATAAGTTTAAAACAATATTGTATGTGTTACAATTTTAAGTCTATTCTTGTTCTTGATAAAATCCTCTTTTTTTTTTGAACGAAAGTATCCTTAATAGAATCTATTGTGTGAAAAAAACATCACTATTAAAAATAATAAATTCTTTTTTGCCGAGTGCCCGAGGCACTCGTAAAGGCTCTCGGCGGGAGTGTTACACTCGGCAAAGGCCACATGGCAAAAAACAAATCGAAAGGGATCTTTGCCGAGTTTTTTTTCCCGATGCGGCAAGTGCCTGACACTTGGCAAATTTTCAAACGAAAAAAATCTAAAAAAATAATAGAAAAAATTATAATTAGGGAGGGCCCCACCAACCAAACACCCCTCCCAACAAGTCGTGGCTTTGAGGTCGACGGGATTCGAACTCACGACCTCTTTCTCGCACGGAGCCTCCTCTACTACTGCATTACACACTCACATGTGCCTATTTTCCGTTTTGATTCACTAAATACTATACTAAACCAAGTGAAAATTATTTGTTTGAGGCCTTAAACAAATTCAAATTAAAAACTTATCAACTACAAAGTTTTATAACTTTTTGAGATCTATAAGTTTGATTTAGGAGTTTTCTCCATCCGAGGTCGTTTACAAAACTTGAATTTCAAATTTGAGAAATTCAAACTTAGTTTTCGTTTACAAGATGATTTCAAATGAAACAAATTGTCGGCTACAAAGTTTTATAATTTCTTGAGATCTACAACTTTCATTTTGAGTGTTTTCCCATAGCAGATACTTTCAAAAAATTCAAATTTCAAATTTTTGTATACTCAAACATTGTTTCCGTTGACAAAATGATTTCAAATAAAAAAGTTGTCAACTACAAAGTTTCATAATTTTTCAAGATCTACAATTCTTATTTTGACTGTTTTCCATCCGAGATTGTTTGAAAAATTTAAATTTCGAATTTGAGAAATTCGACCGTACTTTTTCGTTAGCAAAATTAATTAAAATAAAAAGTTCAACTATAAAATTGTATAATTTCTCAAGACCTACATCTTTTATTTTGGTCATTTGGTCATCTGACATAATGGTAGACACATTATTCACAAATCTTATATATCTCTCTTGTAGTTTAAGTAAACTACGAGAGAGATATGTAAGATTTATGAATAAATTTGATTTCACTTTGTCAAATGAAGTAAATAAAAGTTACAGGTCTTGAAAAGTTATCCCCACTTTATAGTTAAAAATTATTTCATTTTAATTAATTTATTGCTCCAAAATATACATTGAAATCTGTCTTTGCCTAGTGTAAAAAAAACACTCAGCCCAAAGACCTTTGCCGAGGGTCAAAAAAAAAACTTTCGGTAAGTTTCTTTGCCGAAAAGCCAAAAAAACACTCCATAAACCGCTTGGCACTCGGCAAAGAGCAGGATTCCAAGAGTGCATATTTATTTTGTTTCTTTCGTTTGAGATTCAAACCTTGTATCTTAGAGCCTATTTGATGGAGCTTCACCTAGTTTCAGCTTATTGCTACAATAATATAGTCAGTGAAGTAAAAAAAATGGCTTCACTGGCATTGAATCATTGAGAAAGAGGAGAGAGAGAAAATGTCTCATGAACAATGGTGCTACAGTAACCAAAATAGTTTAACAGCCGGTGAAGCTGCCCATAGAAGCTCTACCAAACAGAGCTTACTTATTATACCAAACTACCATTCATTGCAGCCTCATCACTACAGGTTGTTTTGAAACCGATAGCGATATAGCACAATGCCAGTTAGTTGCTTCAATCGGCACTGATAGCACAATTGAGAAAGAGGAGAGAAAGAAAAAGGTCTCATGAACAATGGTGCTACAGTAACCAAAATAGTTTAACAGCTGGTGTAGCTGCCCTTAGAAGCTCTACCAAACAGAGCTTACTTATTATACCAAACTACCATTCATTGCAGCCTCATCACTAATAGCACAATGCCGGTTAGTGGCTTCAACCGGCACCGATAGCACAATTGGTAATGATAGGTGGACTATCACTAGCGCATGGTACGTGGTTTGAACCGGCAGCGATTGGTGTGGTACTATCACCAGTGATATCTGTTTTCCAAAAAAAAAAATGACTTTTCATATGACTATATGACATTGGATTAAGATAAAATTTATATCAAAATTGTAAAATTTAAAGAGGTCTTAAACTTTGTAGTTGACAACTTTTTAATTTGAGATATTTACAAGGCCCAAATACTCAATATAAGTTTTCGGATCAGATTTGGCATGATAAACAATGTCGAATGGAGACAATGTCAACTGCAATAAACAACATTTTTCAAATATATAATATATTTTTTCGAGAATGTGTGGAATAGAAGAATAGTGTGAGCTGCATAGTTAGATGTGCCACTTATACGTTGGAGGTCTCAAGATCGGTTTATCACTGTTGATAGTAATAGGCAACCTTATCACTGCCATTTTCCAAACCTGCAGTGACAAGGGCTTAGAACCGGTTGTGAAAGCCCATTGTGAGGTTAAGGGGTTTGTTTGGATTTAGAGGCTAAAGTTTAATCCGTGTCACATCATATGTTCGGATGCTAACTAGAAGAACTAAATATGATCTAATAATAAAACTCACTGCACATGAGTAGACTAATTAACGAGATAAATCTATTAAGTCTAATTAATCTATTATTAACAAAATATTTACTGTATTACCATATTATCAAATTATAAACTAATTTAATTAGTTCATCTCGTAAATTAGCCTCAATCTATGGTATAGGGATGAAACTGTACAGAAAAGCTGTCAGACTTTAGCATTTTGTAGCATGTAAGACCAATAGTTAAAACTTTACACTCGCTGCGGCGATCCAAAACAGTGACTGGATCCATGAATGCTTCCTGAATTCGAAGTCCATCAGCGTCTTCATTCACAACTCTTGCTGCGAGGACGAACTCCCTTGTGCGAGTCCTGACGGACCCTTCCCTGAAACAGATGCCAGCAAAGGAGTAACTTCCATTGACCAGCTTGTGAGCACATACTCCATCAATACAGGCCCTCCTTGTCCATGTCGGCTAGTGACAATCTGTCTGTCGACCTCCTCTGCAGTCGAGTCATTCTCCCTAGAGAAACCACCCGGCAGAACAACCATCTCCACTTTTAGTGAAGCCAGTGGACCAGATCTGATTGCCTCACCATTACTATAGATTGCTACCTCTACATCGTGACCATTTCCTGCATATATTGTTCTTTTTGGTGTACACGGGAACCTTCAGCTTGTTGCAGGTAAACCGGAGCTGCAAGTTCGAGGGTGATGAAGCCATTTGTCTGCGAGCAATCAACCATGCCATTAAGCAGTGAGAAAGTTAATTATAGAATTTGAGAGCTAGAACGGCCGAGAGGAAACATATAAATATTCTATGAAGAGGAAACATATAAATATTCTATGAAGTACGGAAATGGAATATTTGCCTATATACTTCTCAACATCAAATTTGCCTATATACTTCTCAACATCAACCATATACTTCCTCGGATCCAATTTACTCCCTCCACCCTAAGTTATAAGACGTTTGACTTTTTAACTCCAAATTTAACCATTAGTCTTAGTAAAAAATTGCAAAATATCATTTCTTTTGCAAAAATGACTTAAATTTTACTACATTTGCGCAAATTTTTTAAATAAGACAAGTGGTCAAAGTTAGAGTTAAAAAATCAAACGCCTTATAATTTAGGATTGAGAAAAGTAGAATTGAAGGAGGATTATGAAAAGGACTCTGTAGGCAGATTTTGGTCCTTTAAATAAAAAAGGCTATATATAAATAAAAATAAAAGTTCATCCCAGTCCTTTTTTGGATGGGTCAATATTGGATCTAAAGTGTGGTTCAGGTGGGCCATGGACCATTCTACAATTTGTACCCCAAAGCCCAAATCTTAAGCCATGTTATGAATTTTGAAGCAGTGACTTGAGAGCATCTTCAACTCTTTCTCATCACTCATCCCAAAAACCCCCATATTGGGGGAGATGATCCAATTTTACTCCTTCAACGGCTCGCCTATATGGTCCTCTTTTTATTGATGATCACCAACATATCCTCCATCTCCTCTCATATAAAGGGGGAGTTGCATCTCCCCCAATAGCTAGAGTCCACCACTAACTTTCATCATCGTCCACACCATGCATGACTATCACCTTCTTCTGACAGGTGGACCCTATATGTGTTGGGAAAAATTATTGGTGACCTGTTAGAGTACCTCCCTAATAGCCTAGAAAAAGTAGATGTGGGTGATCATCAATATCATTCTATTGGAGATGAAATATTGATGACCTGATGGAGATGCTCGAGAAGATTTGAGATACAACTTGATAACTACATTGATGACATCAGAAAAGGTGATGGCTTTAAAGGAGGCGTAAAATCTTGTTGGATATGCAAAGAGAGAGAGTTTATGGATTTGGCATTTTTTTTCTAAAATTGTATCTAGTTTCTACCAAAGGTAGCACAAAGTGCTAAGCAAGTGTTTTTTACAGTAAATCTAGTAAATAGCATGTGAAGTTGTTCGATTTAGCTTATCATCAGCCAACATTATTTTCGCTAGGTATTTTTCACTGAAGTGAATGGAGATGAAATACAATAAGGCCGCAAGCGTCACGGCTCAGTAGAATTAGTATGGTAGTATCCTTGTAACTATTGTGTTATAGTTGTTTTAGCTACCTTACTGGCAAATTCTAAACTCAATTTTGGTTAGATGCTCATAACACCGTATTAGTTCGTTTGTGTTGCGTTTGGTAAATTCGATCCTGTTCTTGTTTATCGGCAACAGGGGCCAAGCAGTGTGAACAAGAAGCTGCCGTGTGTGCGCGCACGATGTTGGCAGTCCAGCCAGTGGTGGCCCCACCTTATTATATTGAGCATAGGTTGAGTCCATCTAGACACGTATTCCCTCCGTTCTAAAAAAAAATGTAATTCTCATATCTCAAGAAGTCAAACATTGTAAACTTTTAAACTTATAAGACAAAATAAGTACCATTAGATTGGTTATAAAATATATTTTCATAATATATTTATTTTAAGACATAAATGCTAATACTTTTTTTGCTATAAACTTAATCAAAGTTGATTTAGTTTGATTGACACGATTCTCATAATTACATTTTTTTTGGAACGGAGGGAGTAGATATATATTGTACTTTTATTATTTTAAATTATAAAATATTTTGATTTTTCTAGATTTATAGATTTTGCTATACATCTAGATATATATTATATCAATACATAGTAAATTTTAAATATCTAGAAATACTAAAATATCTTATAATTTGAAATAGATTGAGTAGCTCTCAAGGGAGCAATCATCATATGGGGCTAGGTCTTGACTGAACAATGGGGGTATTATTCGTATTCCACACGGATGAATGATGAATCAACCCGATGGAACCTCATGGGAGAGGTGGTTGAAGACGCTCCCAGTCCGATTCCGATCCCCTTCCTTGTGACCTCATGACTAGCAGCAGCATCTCCACAATCGTCCCTACTAGTACTCCTTAGTAGGTGGCAGACTGGCAGGTGGTTGAAGACGCTCCCAGTGATCCGATCCCCTTCCTTCATTGACTCCTCTCCTGCTCCCGTACATATACTTCCTCTAGCTCCCTGCTGCTTAGCTACAGTTAGAAGCACGCCGGTTATGTGAGTTACGCCGGCGGAGGAGCTGAGGACGACGGCACCGGCTCATCTGCTCTGATGGTGCCGGGGAATGGTAGATCTAGTCTGAGCCCATTCACATACAGTCTGGGTTTCATCTTTTTAATATAATCGGTAGCTCTTCTTCCTGATTTGTTTCAAAAAAAAAAAAAAAAAAAAAAAAGCTGATTGATTTGTATGGGCTGCTGCAAATTGAGGTCCACGCGCGCGTACATCGACGCTTGACTGTGGTTTTTGTTAGTATAATTAATTATATACAACCGATCTTACGAACTGCTTGAAATTGAGGAACCAGCTATGAACGTAATCAATCGGCTGCTGGGTAGTATTCAAAACAGGGAAATTCAACGCTAAATTCAGGGAAATTCAACGATAAATATCCGAAGGAAATTACTCCATAAAATGATTGAGGAACTCACCGGCTGCTGTGTAGTCGTCGGCTGGGCTAGCTCCTCTGCACGTTGAGACTTGAGAGCTCCGCTGGTCATCGGCTGGAGTCAGTCCTGTCCTTCTCTGGGGGCCTATTAGGGCGTTCGCAGTGGTACATGGAAATCGCTAGCAGACGTGGCTCAGGAAAATAATAAAGAAACATAAAGGTAGCAGCATCAGTAGAATACGCGGAAGATGCGGAGAAAGCACAGACACAGAGTTTCTCGAAAAAGTGCGAGCCTAGCGACTGCTATCTCGCTAGCGAGATGAATTTCGGCACTCTCTCTTCCATGTAGGACAGAAAACGAGATGAGCCGGCGACGTAGTCACCCCATTGCGGACGCCCTTAGCACTGCCTGCCAATTTTCTGCCAATTTCCACCCTTAGGCCTGTTAAAAAATGATTCCTCTCATGTAACGTCATCCCACGTGTCATTGTCTCAGTGGTTCAACATGTGTCAGTTGAAATAACGACAGCCTGCCGAGGTTACCGGTTGTAACTCGCCATGAATAAAGTGAGGCAGTCACATCTATCTGGCCAAGGGTATCCTCAACAAACACCTCTTAACTACTAGCTATTTGCCTATCCTCTTTAAAAAAAAAGTTATTTAGATTCATACTATTATAATTTTCAAAGTTTGGAGAAATAGTATTACTATTTATCTATTTTAAAACATACCACTATAATTCTTTATTTTCTACAAAAATACAATTGAATACATATAGATGCATATACGAAGACGTATATTTTATTACTTCTACTCTCCTCTATCACTGACACGCAGACCCCACCTGTCATCTTCTTCTTCTTCCTTTCTCATCTTCCCTGCTGAGCGCTGCATTTGCTGCCGTCCATGGCAAGCAACAGCAGGCAGCAGATGAGCAGTAGCAGCAAGAGGAGGACGCACGCGCGAGAGCAGTAGTAACCAGCAAGCACGCACGCGAGCAGCACCACGTTCATGAGCAGCAGCAGCAGCAGCAAAGCACGCACGCGAGCAGTAGCAGTAGGAGCAGCACGCATGTGTGGCCGAGCAGCAGCAACACGTAGGTGAGCGGCCGGCGGAGCATGCAGCCTGGGCAGCGCTGAGCACGAGCCCGGCCGCCGGCGCGGAGCTCCCCGCCGGCATGGAGCTCGTGGCCTCGACAGCGCGGAGCTCGTGGCCCAGACCTACGTGCTGCTGCTACTCGCCTGCGTGGCCGTGCTGTGTGGTCTACGCCGCCGCAGCTCACCAACTCGCCATGGACGCCACAGCAAGGGAAGATGAGGAGAGGACGAAGATGAATATGACATATGGGGCCTACCCGTCAGTGATAGGAGAGAGAGCAGCAAAGAAATATATGTCTTCGTATACGCGGATACGCCTACAGTTGGGCCCAACCCGTCTCTATACGTATTCTGTGGTATTTCTGTGGGAAACGAAGAATTGTAATGGTATATTTCAAAATAGACGAATAGTAATGGTGTTTCTCCAAACATCAAAAATTGTAATGGTATGAATCCAAATAACCCTAAAAAACTAGCTATTTACCTACGTGGAGGAGAGGGGTGGCGAGAAAAACTGGATGCTAGCGCTCAGCTCGTCACGGATTCCCACGGAAACTACCGACTCTACCCTTCTCGGCCCACATCTGTAAACTGCATAGTTACAAATTAATTCAGTACTTCAGCTCACCTCTTCGCCTGCCGATTTCGCAAGTCCTTTGCGGGACGCCTAATGCTTGATCGTCCAGTAAAATTTGGCTGCCACACATTTATTTGCCTGTCGTTTTGTTTCTGTTCACTTGTCCTTTAGCTGGTGGCGAGTGTGGCGAGTTGTGGCGGGTGTGGCCGAGCTTTCTCATCGCCTTGGCCGTGGTGACACCACTGATGCCACACCGTGGCGTGGCTGATTGAGGCCGAGAACGAAAAAGTCCCTTAATTTTTCCTCCTCTAAAACGTTTCACCTATCAAATCGAATTTTTGGACATATATATAAAGTATTAAATATAGACTAAAAATAATTAATTGCACAGATTATGATAATTTTGCGAGATGAATCTTTTAAACCTAATTAGTCCATAATTTGATAATGTGGTGCTACAGTAATCATGTGTTAATGACGGATTAATTAGGCTTAAAAAGTTCGTCTTATGGTTTTCTTGCGATTTCTGTAATTTTTTTTATTATTATCCGAGAACCCCTTCTAATATCCTATGGAACATCTGATATGATATACCAAAATTTTTCACTCTAGGATTTAAATACCCCCTCAAGAAAATTATAGGGACCCGAGACTGTTGAGAAATCGAGTCCTTAGTGCGCACACAATCACTACGGTAATAATATTGATACCCTAAACAGAGAAATAGCTAAATTCCTAGACCTTTTACAGTCTCGATAGGAAGATAGCGTAGTCAGCCAGTATTCTTACTGGACAAGTATCAGAGATACTAAGATATATGGTGCTTAAAGCAGTCCCAATAGGAAGATAGCGTAGTTAGCTAGTTTTCATATATACTGGACAAGTATCATCAGAGATACTAAGATGGTGCTTAAAGCACCATATGAGATTAAATAAAAAAAGAATATAAAGATACACCATCTTTATAGAAAACGAGATGAATAGTGGGAGCATGTAGCGCCAGAAAACAACCTTGAAGAGAAGCGGTACATGTGCCCACTCAGATGGTTCATGAGTCATTATTTTCGCTATCTATTGCTGTTGCACCAACGATGCATGACACTACAGTGACAACACCTGTTGTTAGTTCTCCCATGGCAACGATAAAAGAACATGAGAAACCTGTCCTTCAGGATCCTATAGAGCTCGTTTTCACACATGAGGAAGAGCAATAAGAGTCCCATATGAAAGAAGTGCTAGTAGCTGAGGACATAGAAGGTCTCAAAGTATTAGAAAAATCAACTATTTCTGATGTCAATGAAGTCTATGATAGTGAAGAAATTCAGAAAGAGGGTGATCCCACCTCATTTGAAGAAGCCATGAGAGGTATTCACTCGTCTAAATGGCAAGAAGCTAAGGAAGATAAAATGAAATTGATAAATACCAATGATGTCTAGGATTTAGAAAAAAATTCCTAGTGGGGCCAAATAGTAGGTTGCAAATGGGTTTACAGACGAAATGTGACTCCAAAGGGAATGTGTAAAGATATAAAGCATGAATTGTAGCGAATGGCTTTATGCAAAGAGAATGAGCAAATTGCAATGAATGTTAGTGGTACATTATATTTTAGAGTTGCGTCGGATAGATGTAAAGACGGCATTCCTCAACGGGGGACTTATATGAAAATGTTTACATGGCATAACCCAAAAAGATTTGTTGTGGAAAGAAAAGATCGTAATGGATGCCACCTGAAGAAATCATTTATGGATTAGAGCAAGCCTCTAGTCAGTAGTATTTAAAGCTTGATAAAACAATATGTAAGTTTGGGTTTTAAAAGATAATAAGAAGGACAATAGCATTTATGCGAAGTTCAAGAATAGAAAAATCATTTTCCACATCCTGTGCATAGATGACATCCTACTCACTAGTAGTGATGTTAATCTGCTATTGGAGAAAAAGTTCTCGTCCTTGGTAAATGGTAAACCGTAAACCTAAGCCTGCTTCCATAGTCAATGGTAATAGAATTAGGAACCTTTAGTGTTCTAGGAACCAATTTGAGACTGATAAAAAATGAACATGGTTCCATACACTTCAGCCGTTGGAAGTATTATGCACAAGTAAGATCTTATCCTGATGTAGTTCAAGTATCCAGGATGTTTTGGTAGAAGTCTAGTTCAGATATAGATCACTGGACTAGAGTTAAGAATGTCTTGAAATTTTGCACGGTATTACAGGTCTTATACTGAGTAAGAAAGAGTAAGTACTCTCAAATGATTGTGAGTACAGATGTTAAGTTTTAATTAGATTTGTAGTGAAATCTACAGTAGTTGTTAACACTCATATTTTGAGTTTTATTGTGGAAAAGCTCCATAGGAACAATTTTGGTATAATCAATGATGCAAAGTTATGGCATATCATGTTATGAGGCTACAGGACGGGCAAAATGATTAAGAGAACCTATATATACTTGGAGTTAGAAATGGTAGACAACAACAATAACTATTTTAGTACTTTACTCCTATGACAATAGGTCAAGTGTGCTGCTAAACACATTGACATAAAGTTTTATGTTGTAAAGGAGAAAGTCTAGAATTGTCGGTGTTTCATCAACACCAACAAGTGAATTTATCTAGATTGCATGTTAAGCTCAATGGCTTAGCTCAAACGGACGCAAAGATGTATACTCGGGCTGAAATAACCCTACATCTAGCGTGTGGTAGCCGTGTTGTTCGAGCTCTTGTTTCTGTGAGGGGAGTACAAACAAGCGAGAGAGAGTCGGGCTCTTAGGTCTTTGTAAGTGTGATAAATGCAAATGTTCGTTTTTCGGATGTGCGTGGGCAAGTACCTTGGCCTCGTAAATGCGGCGCAGCCCCTCCTCTTTTATAGTCCAAGAAGGGGAGGCTGTGTACAAGTGCTCCTTGCCTCTAGACGGAAAGGCTCGGTGGTCATCGGCAAAAGGGGAAAGCTCGTCTGGATCCTTGTCCTTACTTCCTAGTCTCGGTTATTCCATTCCATCTCCTTCTGTCCTACCGGTTCGTATGATCTCTCCCCTTCGTGTAAGTGGTGTCTGAGGTCAGTCTGGTTATTGTACGCCTAGCTCCATGCGATTTACGTCCACCTGGGTCATGTTCTGGAGTCACTACTATTCCCAGTCTCTGTCTGTACGGTCAGCGTGGCAACATCAACTTGGTGCAGGTCAACTGTTGCGCCATAGGAGGTGTTGTACTTCTTGCAGGCTGCAGAGAATGGAGAATGGGGGTCCCAGGTTCAACCGGTTACTATTCCAGTCTCATGATCACATGCGTCATGTGTCAGGTGTTACCCTGTTCTACCAACAATGTCAGACGGTACCTCGACCAGGAGAGTGGTTGCATACGGCTGAAAGGTTCTAAATGACTAGAGGGGGTAAATAGCCTAATAAAATATATATAAAAGCACTAAATAAACTGGTTAGTAAACTAAATGGTCAAGCAATTGCGCTAACCTAAAGGGGTTGCAAGGCAACCTAACCAATTCTAGCAATCCTAAATACACTAGACGCACTAAGAGTAATGTCCTTAGTAATCAAACTACTCTACACACTCTAACATGCTACTTTGCACAAGAATAATCGCAAGGAAGGAACCGAGAGATGCAAACCGTGCCTTCGGGATGTCGTACCAATCACCGCCTTGATCAACAATGAAAACCCGAGGTGATGATCCAATTAATCAAATGAAATCCAAATATGACCTCGATGGATCAATCCCAAATGAACACCGGATTTTTTTTTTTTTACCAAGGTTCACGTGCTTGCCAATACGCTACTCCTCGTTGTGACGGCACTCACTTGGGATTCGGCGCTAATTGGCACCACACCAAGCCTCAAACGGGCACCGCAAGAATCACCACAAGATGAGGGCAACACAAGTCACGAGCATTCCACTAGAGTACCTTTTTGCGATCTCCTGCGCAGTATAAGGTCAAGAACCCCTCACAATCACCTCCTCCGGAGTGGCCAAGAACAATCTTCAAGTTTGCTCAACTCCGGCCTCGCTGCTCCAACCGTCTAGGTGGTAGCAACCACCAAGAGTAATAAGCTCAATCGCAGAAGAACGCTCACTAGTGCCATTAGATGCTCAATCACAAGGCAAATGCATTAGAAGCTCTCCCAATCACTCTCTAGATCAATCAAAGAAGCATGCAAAGTGAGGAGGATTGTTTGCTTAGCTCTAAGGGATGTCAAGAATGTCAAAGTGCCAAGAGAGACCCCCAAGTCGGCCAAATAAAAAAATAGGCGCCCACTAAAGCACCCAACTGTTACACTCACATGCAGCTCACTGCGCATTGACTGGATGCGGGCATCGAGACGACCGGACGTGTCTGGTCGCAGCGTCCGGTTCAACATAAAGGCCCACCTGTCCCTTTCGCTTTGAAACTAGCCATTGCGCGCCAAAGCTGAACTCACGCGCGGCGCTACTCAGACATCGACCGGACACGTCCACCACGCCGACCGGACTCTCCAACTGTAGCGTCCGGTCACAGTCCAGAGAGGTCCAGAAATGATTTTTCTGGACCGGACACGTCCAGTGCCCTTGACCGGACTCGCCCCAGTGTCCGGTCACTCCACTGCTTCACTCGCCTGCGTCAGCTCACTTGACCGGACTGCCATCGAAGCGTCCGGTCTCCGGCGTCCGGTCACATCTGGAAAACCGCCGGACGCCACACTTGACTGGACGCGTCCTGTCCCTACTGAGACAGCGTCCGGTCACCTCCAGATTATCTCTTTTCTTCCGAAAACCTCTGAGTCCCGCCTCGCAAGCTCGGCGGGAGGGGTTTATACCTATACCCCAATCAACCCTTGCTCTCATGTGCCAACACAAAAGTGTCTCTCCACTTGTGCTCGTGTGTTAGTATTTTTAAACGAATTTTACAAGAAATTGTTAGCTCACTAGGTCCCTAATGCATATCAAAGTCATTGCTCGTCTAGTGACATTTAGATAACCAATATTGCGCGACATTACCCCTCTTAATAGTACGGTTATCAATCCTAAACCCGGCCATCAACTTCTCTACTCGCCTATGGCCGGCGAAATGGAAATGCCCTAGCATATACCTTTGCCTCTAGCTTTCTATTCCTCTTATCTTCACTTTTCATCTCCAAGGGTGGCACTTGATCACTTGTGGTCATCTCCATCACCTTGATCTCCACTCTACCACTTAGCTTGGACCTCCCCTTTCTCTAATGCTACACATTTAACAATAGAGTTAGTCCTAGGTTTTATCAATTAACCAAAACTAAACTAGGGCTTTCAACGGCGTCCATATCCCTGACCGACGCCCTGTAGATGCTAGCCAATGAAGCCGATGAGATCTAGCATGAGGCCATGCTCCCGGGGCGAGGCATAGGGTCTGTTGGTCGGCGAGATGCTCTCGTGTGTATTTGAGCTCTCGGCGGTGGTAAGGGGCTCTCGGATGCGGTGGTCTGCTTCTCGTGGCGGGAGGAGTGCCTCTCGGGTGATGCCTCCTCTGGATTTATCTCCTGTTGTTTTCCTCTCGGTCCATGTCGTTCCGAGTGGGTTTTTCTTGTCTGTCGGGCTTGTAATTGGCTTTGCGTCGTTTAGGGTTAGTTTTTCCGACGCCGCTAATATTGAACCCTATCCGGAATCATATTGAAAGTATTGTGCAAGTGCTTGTGGATCCTCTTACCAAAGGTTTATCACCTAGTGCGTTCGTGAATACACAGTCGACATGGGTTTCTAGGAAAGCCTATGATTTTCGGACAATAAGGGCCAGTTGAGGATCTGTTTCAAAATATAGACAGGTGTATCGTAGCTGGATGGAATGGGGAAAGAGATAAATATTTTATGTTTAAGACATAAAGTCAGATCAAGGTGAAGAATGTTAGGTTGATCTCCACTTGATTCAGTCCAACAACCGAATTGGACCTTGAATCGTGCCTTGACCGGGACACTTAGCCACACAACGGCTGGTGGGTCCCCATCACACAGCACCATAAAGAGATGGTGGGGGCCAGGGAACGTGACACGAGGTTTGTCTAAGTCGCTGTACACCCCACCTAGAACCCTAACCGATCTAGAGGGAGGTGCTGCCAGCGGCGGAAGCGCCACTGCCTCACCGTCGCCGAGACACTACTGCCTCTGCATCATGTGCCTCCACGAGCGCGCCCGACATGGACAGCTCCTCCTCCTCCTCCAACCCTGAGGGCAGTATGGCACTCCTCTAGTCCTCTCCCTCTCTCTCACGTAGTGCTCACATTTTTTTGGATGAAATCGGAAGGGAGAAGCACTCCCCTACCTACTTGATTGCATTGGAGCAACAAATTGCTTGTTGCTTAGGTACAAATGACTGAATACATTAGAGAGGGAGGGAGGTAGCATGAATTCCATAGTAGAGTTCAATTCATAATGAAACTAAATTACACCACTGGGTAATCACTCTCCGATCAGCATCAACTGGAAGGCGGAACTTCCACAGTTCATAGCGTCTATGCATGCTCTTAAAAGGTGATTATGGGAGGGCGGCATACCGTTGAAGACCACATCATTCCTGTGCTTCCAAAGCATCCAGCAAATCAAATGGATGAACATTGGTTGCGTGTGCGGCAGGGAGGTTTGCTGGGCGAGCGATGTTCCAGAGCGAGGCTGCTTGCATTGAGTGCCATCGGTCAGAAATCCCCATTTGATGCCATAGAGTCCTAGCGAAGGGGCATTTAATGAGGATCATGTGGTCTGCAGTCTCTGCCTCCGCTCCACAAATGGGGAATGTGTCATCGTCGACAACATGTTTATCTTTTAGATTATAGAGACATTTTATACACGTTCCTGAATCAGGAGCCAGCAAAAGAATTGGACCTTCGGTGGAGTGCGATTGTGCCAGACGAACTTCGCGGCGTCTGATGCTTCGCTGTTTGGCTTTGATCGCCTTGTACAGCTTGCCCGATGCCCCGATCTCAATCTTTTGGTTATACAATCCATCGCTCATATATTTTATACAGAGAAGAAACTAGCCACTAGATCTACTACTAGACGATCGACGGCCTATCATCAGGAATCTCCTGGGTGTTCTCTTGGTCGTAACGCGGAATAAGGCCAGCAGCTTGCCGGGCGGCCAAAAGCACCATGTGAGGAAAGGCCTCGGAAATCATGCGCTCGTCGTAGCGTGCTTCTCGCAACAAGTTGAGTACTCGGCGATTGATGGAGCGACGGAAATCGTTGAACAGCAAGGGGTCACCGTGGAAGAAGACGGCGCGCGTGTCCGCGTCGTTAAGAAGCCACATCGCGCCGTGGAATTGGGACAGCATCATCGTAATAAGACTAAGCAACAGTTCTGACAAGCTGAGCTGCTCTTGGTCCATTATCAAAACCAAGGCCACTTCACGTAGGCGTCGTAGAAATGGATCGACGTCGGCGGTGGCCGCCGCCGACGGACCGTTCACAACCGTGGCGGACATTGCGTTTATTGATCTCCCAATTCCAAGCTCTCGTCTTCCTTTGTTGAAGAATCCAAGCAATGTTATTGTTGGTGCGGATGGTGATGCGGCGCTGATTATCGTTCTTGGCCCTCTAGGCCTCTTGGCTGTGCACGCGACGTGGCGTTGCCGGAGGAAAAAAAAAAAAAACACGGACGGACGAACGCTCTAAGACTGCGTTTCCATTGGTACGTTCGTGACCTGGTAGCTACATATATATGGATGGATGTCGAGTCCAATTCGTTTAGGAAAAGGAAACGAATCCCATCGGCAAACCCACTGCTATGCAGTTCATTGGGAGCCCAACAGTGCTAGTATTCTTTGATTCTAGCAATTAATGAAACCTGATCATCGTATCATATCGTATCATATGCTTAATACGAAAACCTATACTGGCTAGTTTAGGGAGTAAATCTTTTTCTCGACGTGTATTAATTTCATTAAGAGATAGTCAGAAAACAGGATACATACCGATCAAGAGAGTGTTGCTTCACCGATCAAGAAAGTGTTGCTTCTTAGTCGCCGATTAGTTTTCTGTAATACTCACTATAAACTTAGTCAAATTTAAATTAGTTTAAGACATAAATGTCTCGTAAGTGCATCTTTTTATGGACTAAGAGAGTACTAAGTGAAGTTAGAGAACTATTACCCCACGGCCGTCGTCCAACAAAAAAAATGATGTCAACCCCATCGTTAATAGTTGCTCGACAAAATCTATCTTTGCGCACCTACTTGATCCCTCTGTCCCATATTAAATGTGGTTGAAGCCTCTAATCAGGTGCATGCTCCTTACTGTGAACTTGATGTTGTCTTTAAGGTCTAAATTCCTGCTACATGGTCTAAACCTCGATAGGTAAAAGTAAGACTAGCACGGCATTTAAAGTGGTACAGAGAGAGTAGGTCCTTTCTGCGTCACAACGTACGTTGTGTGTCCACCTCATCCGTGTGTGTTACAGCAGCCACACATATTGGAACATCCTAAAATCATCTTACGAGGATCCCGATTGCTAACATTAGTAGGAAATGTAATCGTGCACAATGAATTCACTTTGCATCAGTGCTAATCAAATATATAATCAGTAGTATTCTTTCCTAGACCTAATAATTAGCAGTGAGGGAGAGAGGGCACATGCATGGCAAGTCTTTACTTCACTTGTCATACAATCCACTACTCGTGTGTTAGGCAGGCAGTTCATGGCGGCAGAGAGGACACATGTTGCTGATCCCCAACCACTTGGCGATGCAGTCCGGGTGGAAGTTGTGCCCTCGCGATGGACATGGCATCACGCTGACCTGCCCACCGTCCACAAACTCCTCGAAGCAGATGCTACACTCCGTGACGCCACAACCTCCCTCTGCTACGCCACCGCCGCCGTTCCCTCCGGCGACATGGAACGTTTGCTTTTCCAAGCTACGCACAGCGGCGGCGGACGCAGGGACCGCGCCGAAGCCGCCGTTTGGGTAAGGCTGTGTGGTCTCGTCGTCGACTCGTCGTCGTCGTCGGGCGGAATAAGGCCCGCAGCCAGCTGGGCGGCCCGAAGCACCATGTGTGGAAAGACATGAGAGATTTCGTGCACGTCGTAGCCGGCTCGTTGTAACAAGTGTACATCGCGACGGATGGAGTGCCAGAACTCGTCGAACAGCGCGGGGTCACCCAGCACGACGCCGCCGCGCATGTCGTCGTCGCCGTCGTCGTTAAGAACCTGCGTGATCGTAATCGTAGCCACCAGTTCTGCCAAGCTGGGCTGGCTCTGCCGTATCAAAGCCAGAATCGCTTCGCGTCGGCGTTGTTGGTATTGGGCGACGTCGTCGGCGGCGGCCGACGACGGACGACCGTTCACAGCCGAGGTGGCCATGGCGCGGCGTCTCCCAATTCGTTCCAAGCCCTCGTCGGCGATGGCTGAAGATGCCAAGCAATGTTGGGTGGTGCGTGGTGTGGTGGTTGATGACGCCGGCGGTGGCCAGACCGATATCCTTCTTTTCTTTTGGTTGTACCCTGTACAACACGCGAGGCGGCAGCGGCGGCGGCGGCGCCGTTGCTGGAACGGACGAACGCCTGACGTGACTGCGTTTCGATTAGTGACTATATATATGGCCGGCCCGGCAGGGCCGTATATATGGATGTCGAGAGTTCAATTCGTTTAGAGAAGGAAACGAATCCGATCGACAAACGTATTGCTAATGCAGTTCATTCGGAGTCCGAACCAAATAAGTAATAGCAGTACTAGCGATCGATCGTACGTGGATCGGAAGATGACGTCCATTAAAATCATGGTTGTATGTTGTACAAATATAATGGGCTATAAACTTTTGGTGGTTTTATGATCTACTTTTGGTGGAACATCTGGAAAGAGAGGAATCGGCGAGTTTTTCAAGGTCAAAGTCTACGGCCAATCCAAGTGGCCTTCTTGTGCAAAGAAGAGGCGCAAATGTTCCAGTCGGCTTCAGGAGGAGATGCGCTCCATAACCAGCTATAGTGGGTCTTTTGTCACTTTTCCCTTCTTTTTGTTACTGAGCAGGAGCAAAGTGGAAGGCCTGCATGCCTGTCTAGTCGTAAGTGTGTTTGGGAGTGTGTTTTTGTTCGATAATTTCTTATAAATTTTTTCTTTTTCTTTCATTCGTCTAATAAAAATCCGGCAAAGCTTTTGCTGCCTTTCGAAAAAAAATGTTTGCGTCCCTTCTCTATTTACTTCGTTCGATACACAGATAGGAATATAATTAAGTTAAACTATAAAAAATACTAAACTATTTTCAAAAATTTTGAAACCTCATTTTCTTAATTTGGGGTAAATGTAAGGCTGTGTCAAAATCTGAGGTGCATCCAAGTTTGAAATTGATCTCAGGCTTGCAAATTTCACAGTTTGACAATGTTTAAGAGGTATATCCGTTTTGTGAGCAATGTATAGTGTAATATATGCCTCCTTTATTAAACTTGTTTTAATAATAATAATAATAATATGTACGAAAAAGGGTATACACAAAAAAAAAAAATGCTTCCGTGCCAACTTTTACTTATTCCTAACCAAGGTAACCAAACATGATCAAACTGCATTGTATATGGATATAGACTAACAAAAACATACAATCAAATCCATACTCTATACGATAGAGTATAAGGCTGTCCGCACTGGGGTCCGGTACCCCAGCGATGCACCTCCACATCAGCACCTTTACAGAATAAATGTGTGCAATGCGGGTACGGTAAACTATCCGCAACACACGCCAAGAGCCCGGTGAATTTGGCGACCTCCGGGGGACTTCCAGTACCACGATCGACAAGACAGCCCAGAGAGAGAGGAAAAAAGGTAACAGCATGCAGTGGGTCCCATCAATTTTTTTTTTTTTAAAACATGTTATAACTCACAAACTAAAATACCAAATTAAATTCGATTGCACCATTAAATTCGCCTCAATAAATCCTTTAAAACTAGATCACACACCTAATATATTTGGATAAAATTTATAGAGAATGACAAGTGGGGCCGTTATTATTAGTTGGTATAGAGTATGAGATATAGAGAATGATGGATGCGGAAGAAACGTGTATAGAGTAGAGAATCTTGATGATTAGGATGTATAGAGTATAGAAATAAAGGATGATGAGTGCGGATAGCCTAAGCAAAGGAAGTTGGAGATGAGGAGAGGCATATATAGGATCAAGCTAACAATGCCCCGACTTATGCTCTCGTACATGTTGATTCGATCATCGACTTGTTTATCTTTCTTGCTCCCTGCCATCTTGGTGACCATCATCACTCACCTACGCTAGATAGCGCCAGTTGGCAAGACAAACTAGGCTATGAAGCAAAGACAAAGACTAGCTTCACTTCACCGATCGATCATGCACACAGCCAGGGAGCGGGCAGTTTATGGCGACAGAGAGGGCACATGATGCTGGTCCACAGCCACTTGGAGATGCAGTCCGGGTGGAACCTATGCCCGCGACATGGACACGGCATCACGCTGACCTGCTCACCATCCTCAAACTCCTCGAAGCAGATGCCGCACGCTGTGACGCCGCCGCCGCCGTCGTCGTTCCCTCCGGCGGTGGCATGGAAGAACGTCTGCCTCTCCAGGCAGGCGCTGTGGTAGGCCTGCTCCAGCAGGTGGCGTATCGTCTCTATGCCGGCACGAAACATCAGCTGACAAAGGTCCTGGAAAATCCGGTGCTCGTCGTTACCGGCGTCTTGTAAGGCACGGACAGCCGTGTTGAGCCGGTGACGGAACACGCCGAGCATCAAGCCGCCGTCGTCGTGCTCGTCGTCGTCGTCGTCGTCGTCGTTTAGGACCCGCATCGCGTCGCGCAACTGGCGCTGCTCGAGGATCAGATGCAGCCGCTGGTCGAAGCTGTTGCTGAAGAAGCTGTCGTCGACCATGGCTGAACGTACAAGGTCAGAGGCGGGCGGATGTCGTTGTTGCGGACGAGAATGCCGATGCGTGTTTAGTAGTACATGCGTTTCGAGGGATCGTGTGGTGAGTGGTGACCAATTTATATATGCATGACCGGCCGTGTCGAATTCGTTTAGGAAAAGGAAGTGTCGAATTCGTTTAGGAAAAGGAAATGAACCAGTTTTTTTTTAATCAGATATATACTATTGCGGTTCGGACTCGTCCTGAACTGTTTTACTTTCAGTGAATCCCAATACGACGTCGTTTTGGTTTTAACCAAACCGATTTGCTTATTAAATGTAGGATATCAAAGTCGGGATGATCTCGGTCATACGAGATGGCAGTCCTGTGGACTCATAGTCTTTTGCAGGAGCATTTGTTGCCTCGTCTGATGAAAAGTTACAGCAGCACATTAGCACGCGTTAGAAGAACAAGGACTCCAAGATGATATCTGTTTTTTTTAGCTTTGTACCTTCGGTCCCCAAACCAAAATGAGGAATGATTTATGGACAGATTTCTCCGGATTAGTTCAGAAAGGTAAACGGAGTTCCGAGTAAGTAAGCATCAGGAATTTCAACTTCCCACATAAACTTGGATGAAAATTAAACTCCGATTAAACCACTACAAAAATATAAGAATTCACTCCAAATTAACCGATTTAATTTATTTTTTCTAACACCTGGTCTACTCACAGTCATCGGCCACGGTGGCGAGAGAAACCAAGCATGCACAATCATGTTGCAATCTGGCTTCCAAAGCGTCCTCTCCCAGCCGCCCCTCTCAAACAACCACCTGCGCCGGACGACGGCGGCGCACTCGCCGTTGCCGGCGCGGCGGCGTCCCGTTCCTCCGATATCCTGGCATGACCATCAGCGCCGCCAGCGGACGTACGCGGTCTGGAAATGCACGCAGGAACCGTGGCTTCTTGGCCACCGCCTCTAGCTCGGCGTCGGTCAGCCTGGCGGCGAAGCCGTTGAACACGTGAATGTAGGAGTTGGCTCACCGGCGCCGGTGAGGGTGCTCGGCAGGAAAGACTGGTGCCAGCGACGGTGCGCATCTTTGTCCATGGCGTCGCCGTCCTTTGGCGGCCAGAGGAGCACGATGTAGGTTCCATAGCTTGCAGTTGCAGGTCGATGAATCATGTAGGAACGCACGGCTGCAGCGGAGAAGAGGAAGCCAAGGAGAGCTGCTAGTAGCAACATAGCCATAGAACCCGTGCCCTTGTTAGCAAGGGGGGGCCATGGCGACCGAAGTGATCGATACGGTGTGGAAGAAGAAGCTCTGTCTGGACTCTGGATCTAGATCTGGATGCTGAGTCAGACGCGGTGGTGGAGTTATATAGAGCAAGTGCACAATTCAAACAAGACGACGTCCATTGCCCAACGTAAATAAATGATCGAGGTAGTCATAAGATTGCTTACATCACTAGAGCTTTTACATGGGGCAAATATATAATTAATATCAGATGGATCGTTGAATATACTATCATAACAAATTTTATTATTTAGAGACATAAATATTACACGTATTTTCTATAAACCTAGTTAAAGTCGAGAAAATTTGACCCACACGTATCCTATAATGCTGTTCTTTTTTAAGACGGAGCGGCGAGTACATGCTATAAAAAACGAATCTAATGTATTATTAAAACTAGGAGGAAATGCCCGTAGCGTTCTTTGCGGGTATGAAGTGGAAATTTAAAGAGTTGTCAAGAATCTACATTTGGTATCATTCCTGATGATCTATCATCGTATTGACAGGCACATGAATGCCCTCTTTCCTTTTTCTTTTTAGCACATCTGACAATAGAACTAACAAGTTGAAAACTCCATCACAGGAGGAAGGAGAAACCGGGACATCAGTCCCATCTTGATTAACGAAGGTGAATTTTCTGTTAAGATTCAGTGTGGCATACAACAATCTGAATGGTACCATTTCATCAGGAGGTCTGCTCGTACAACTGCTGCAACAAATAAGAGAAAGATCAAGGGCATCATATGAAGTAAAAGAGTAAACCTGATGAAGTTTCACTGAACTGATTGAACTGAAAACTGGAGCTGTTTTGCTGCAGACCATTGGTGATTCAGTAGCAATATATGAGTTTGTAATGGATTATTTACATGAAATTGAAATGTGAATAAATGTAGTATGACCATTTCAGTAGCAATATATGAGTTTCTGACATAAACAACTGGACTTTCCAGTTCCGAAACTGAAGCTTAATAGTTTTTTGATTATTGAATAAATCTAGCAAGGTATTTCTTGGAGAAAGCTCAGTACATCATTGATTGCCTTCATTTGGTTTATTGTTGTCGACATCATCTACATGAATAGAGAGATTAAAAAAGGTTAGATATTGAAGTTTAATGTTAGTAAATATATAATTGTTCAAATAATATTGAAGTAATATTAACTGTATCTTCTGTTGTTTGCCTTCTGCATCACTTGCTTCTTCCTGGTTCAAATCGATCTTTCTTTTTGCATGTGAGATGCTGTAGAGTTTTTGAGTAAATATAAAGATTTATTAGGAAATTTTTACTATAAGGGAGGTAGGGCTTTCAATGTTTGTTGCTGATGAACAATAAAATTCAGTTATGGTGCGGCAGATTCCCCCTAACCAAATGCTATCTGCACCTACCCTCGTTTTAAACATGCGAGGCATGAAAATTGCAGGGAATGCTGAAGTGCAGGCACCATTTCTGGTATTCTATCCTACACCTTTCATCAAAAGGTGTAAAGGTGAAAAAAGGCAAGATAACACGAAATCTGAGCACTCAACTTCTTCATCTTATCTAAATGGTAAATGCCTCTTCTGATATACAAAAACACATGGCTAGTCAATAATTTCCCTAGCTGTACAGGGTATTGTTAGACCTGACTTGCCAGACCCCCTGCATTTATTTTAAAACTTCAATACAAAAGGCTTCACATGGGAAATTTTTTTTTTGTATAAATATTGCCTGAACTCAAGAGTAGGTGGCAAAGCGGAATGTAGATGTAGGACCAAGCTGCAAGATAAGTAACTGTGTAGTTTCTATTAACATGGACCACTGTTTTTTACACATAAAAACTTGAAAGTTCATATTGCAGTTTAACATGCGAACAGAGAGCTATAAAAGAGAAATGCAATACCAACCTGTTTGAAAGATCAAAGTAGCACTTATGGATCTGGTGCTTGTACAACAGGTCTTATTTCTCAGGGCGCCGCAGTGTGGAACTTTATCTGCTGTGGGTTAAGAGCATAGGCGCTATGATCTTTATTCAACCTCCCGATAACTGCATATTGCAAAACATGTTCTGAAAGTAACAACAATAATTAATCTTTGTTATTCAAGCTCATTTTTATGTAGGATGTGCACCATAGTTTCATGATAGAAAGAGCATTATGTACAAATAAATTACCTAAGTTGCTTGCTGTGGCCTCCATATTTTTTTTCTGACTGGTATATGGTGAATAAGTTAAGCAACTGCAAAGAAGAGAATATTTGGTAAGAAAAGGGCATTTCCAAATCTTAAATAATACATTAGAAAGTAATCATACGTAGGGTTTAAAAGAACAATTCACATAAGTACATTTGGGATAATAGTATTATATCTTTATTACTGTGGACAGAAATAACAAACAGAAGGAGCTTTAACCTTTGGAAAAATCTTCTTGTACTGTGAAGAGAAAAACTCTAGCTGAGATCCTTACTGTAATCAACATATAAATCCAAAGTGTAAAATTTAAATCAAATATTTTTTATTCCAAGAAGATTAATCATGGTAACATGTTACATAAAGCAAGAGCTGCAATCATCAACGATAAAACTCTTGAACCGAGAGTTACCTGACTTGCCGATGGTTGACTTCAATCATAACAATTTCCAATCATAAAAACCCCAACAGTGTATGAACAACCGTAAAAAAGATTGCAAGGATGAGCTGATAATATTATATCTTTATTACTCGACAGAGAATATTTACCAAAAAGTGATTTGTTAGCAAATATTTGGTAAGAAAAGGGCATATCAGTTTAATGAAGAATTAGGGAATTGATAAGTAATAAAAACCATCGAATCATGAAACTAACAATTTTCAAATTATTTACTTATTGTACAGAACTCTGCATTAGGAATGTACTATTTTTTTTCGTAAGCATACTTTGATGACACACCTAATAAACAATGTGTTCCTAAACATGAGGTGCCTGCAGTTCATGAAGTGGCATAGTTTAGGCAAAAATAAATAATTAGAGGGCATAACATTTGGCGTTGCAGAAAAGAATGCAGTGCCTATTGAACAATACATCTTCCAGTCAAGCTCAGTGTTAGGTGTTCAGTGCAAGCAATAGGAAGAAACTTTTTAAATTTCTGCGGTTACCTTCATGGAGGAGAAGGCAAGATGCCATTTGTGGACCACTTGGTGGGCAGCAACATGGATAGCACCAAGAGGAGGATTGTTATTAGCTGCTGCAGGCTGGTGTAGGGTACCGGCTCTCAGAACTTGTCGATTTAAACATCGAAGAACCTGCAGAAGTGGTAATTAAATAAAATCATTGGCATAAATATATTACCAGAAATAAAAAATGGTAATTAAATAAAATCATTGGCATAAATGATCCCAATTAGTTTTCGAATATGATGCAGAGCACTATAAGTGACAGGTTTGGTCCAATTGCAAAGCAAGTTAGAAGGTCTGTACCTGACATTTTAGGTGCGCCCTCAGAATGTGGAGCAACCCCAATCGCCCCATGCCTAGCAAGTGCCGAGCGAGTCCTCATGGCGACCATATCTGCCTGGCGTAGTAGCGAAGTCGAGCGTCATGGCAGCAAACTGCAAGGCAAAGAAAATCAATTCAAACTTCGAACGAAAAGGCTATGACATTTTTAGATCCAGAAGCAGGCAAACTGAGAAACCAAAAATGTGTCGCTGCACAGACTAAATCTGATGGCAAACTATTGGAATGGTCCATGTAAAAAGCAGTCTTCACATGTATATATAGGGCATGGCAAACAAAGAAAAGGAACATCAGTTAAATGTGGAGGAAATCTAAATGACGGGCACGCCTCAATTAGTAAATGCGGATGTGCAAGTTTGCCCTAGAAAACATAGGACAACAACCATAACGCCTGAATTGCTAATTTACGATGAATTTTAGACCGTCCTTTCAATAGAAATTTCATAGACCCAAGGTTGTATCAAGGACTATAGGTAGGTTCAATTCGGATTTAAATAAACTAAGCCATAGCAAACACACCATAAATGAAAAGTAAAATCATTGACCAGGACAGGCACCTGTACTTGAGAGAGATTGACATACTTGAGAGAGATTGACATAGAGTTTCCATTTAATTTCGAGACGCTATTCAGTAACGCTATGCCATTTCTTAAATCCTAATGAGTTCTTGCTGAACAATGGTACACTGTCAACACTGACATGGAACTTCCTTTCGCTTTTGGCTAGATGCTTTCAGTTAAATCAGGTTTGTAATCTTTGATTCTTGACTATTGCTTAAAGTTTTATAAAATCTACTGTGGGGATCTCCCCCCACGGTCCTTTCCTTCAAAAAAAAAAAAACTCTGATATGGAACTGATTGAACAAACCAAGGCAAAATTAACAACTTGTAGGTGAAATCTGTATGGGAAAATAAGGTTGAGGCATGAACATTATGGAGCATGCCACCGAAGTGCTAACATTGACATCCTATGTCCGAAGTAGGTGCAATATTATAAATTTATAATCAATGTACATCAGGAATCCTTACAATTCCAGGAGTGAAATAAGCTTTTGAATGCATCCATTCAGTAGAGCATACTCCAATCTATATATAGTAGATCTGCAGGTAGTTCCCAAATTGGTAGACTTGGAAAACTGCACCATCAATGTGTTTTTATTCACTTGCTTATCAGTAAGAGATGGATGAGGGAGATAGAGGGGTGTTACCTGAGAAGTGTCTCCTCAGTTCGTCATCCATGTGGGAAGCATCCGTTGCTCCGTGGTGGTCGCCTGGCCTTCGTCACTGCAACGAAGAGGAGGGAAGAGTGATCCGCGCGCAGCAAGGAGAGGGATTTCGGGAAGGGGAGCGGAAGAAGGAGAGGCGACCTTGCTGCACACAACAAGCGCCGCCGACCGGGCGGCGGCGGGCGGCGGCGGGGTCGCCAGCTGGTGCGCTCGGGCGGGCGGTGTTTGCGGTGCGGCCTTGGGCGCCCGCGTGCCGCATCATGGCGGTGGATATTGGCGACCCTCACCGGTTGCTCCGGCATGGACGGTGAAACGGAGACGGCGCCGGGGAGGCAGCGGCAGCGGTCCAAGGCGAGGCGGGTGCAGCCGCCATTGCCGCAGCCTAGGGTTTCGGCGACGAAGAAGCGCTGCGGGCCGCGGAAGGCGAAGGGACCTTGGCTGCGGCGCCGCCGGCGGCCAGCATGGACTCCTCGCCGCCGACGAGGATCTCCGTCCTCCGATTAAGGACGGCGGCGGCGCCGCCGCCGTGTTCTTCGGGCGTACGGGAGCCACTGGTGTCAAACGTACCTCAAATCAGGTTGGGGCACGGCTATGTTGAAGGCACCAGCGCGCAGCTTCGGTTTCGGGCGCCGGAGAGGAAGCGGCGGCCTTCGGTTTCAGGCGCAATCTTCGTGTTCGGGCGCTGGAGAGGCGGCGGTGGGATTCGGTTTCAGGCGCAGGGGAGGCGACGGCGACGCCACGATTTCTTTCGGCCGCGGGGCAGGCATCCGTTGTGAGACTGAAGAGGCCGCGGGGCAGGCATCCGGTGTGGGAGGCCCATCGTCAGTCAGTCTCCGCAAACCGCGTGATTAGATCCTG
>JADLZL010000416.1:0-43615 GCA_015844335.1 Chrysopogon serrulatus | reverse complement strand
TGGATTACAAAGATTGAAGCAATCAACTAAGGTGGCAAATGGAGACAGGATAGCAGCACATCGCCTAACTGTTTTAACCATAAACAAGCTCTAAATATCCGTAAGAGGTGTTCTTGGACTTTCTGAAAAGCTTATAAATTTGGCTACAATTTTTTTATTCATGCCTAAAGGTGATTCTACACCTAATAAAGTCAAACAGCAGACTCAAGCACACACGATGGCACTCTCCTCCGCTCTCCCCCCTGCGCTCGCTACCGCCGTTGCCACCGCTTTCCTTTCCACCGCCGGTGACGCCAAGCTGACTCCTCCCTCCCTCGATGGCGCTCTCCGCCGCTGAGTATGCCTCTGGTGCTGCCCCCCTGTCCCTCGCGGCAGGATGTCCCAAGAAGGGATTCTCTCGGAGGTGGCGGCGAAACTGGATTTCTCCATTGGGGATGAATTTGAGCAGGATGTCCGTCGGCGCTTTGGATCTCAGGTGCACCATGATTCTCCCAGCACTAGGGGCTCTTTCTTCCTTTTGGCTACTTTCCGCCGATCTTTGATTCGTCTTACTGAAGAAAGTGTCGCGCTGGTTCTTGAATCTTGTTTGGGTGGGCACGCTCCTCTCTTCCATGTGAAGGAAGTCAGTCATAATCATTTCCAGTTCTCGGTTTCTTGCAAGATAGTTGGTTTTCACATTTACAATCTAAGAAGAGTCACTGGGACTATTTTTGATGTCTTCTTTCATCTGTGGAGCAACGGTGCTCCCCACTAGGAAAGAGAAAAAAGACTGTGGGAAGAAGAAGAAGCCCAGCATTGGTCTTTGGTTCTCTCTAAAAATCAGAAGAAAGCTACTAAGAAAGTTATTCAGAAGAAAGTTCGTTTTGCTCATCCGATCATTTGCAGCTCCCTCTGATCTTCATGGTTTTCCCGGACGTGGCATTCTGAAGAAGGATTTCCTGACTGACAGTGATGCTCAGGCGTCATGCATATCAAACTCGGTAGTTCATTCTGATAGTGTTTCTGTTGCTCTGAATAATGACTCAGTGCAGGGTGCAATTTCACAAGCTCAGGGGAATTCTCAATTCGATTCTCCTGTTGATCTCCATCAGTCTCTCCTGCCTCATGATCAGGTACTGGAACATTCAGAGGAGATTGGGATTTCAAATTTTGAAAACACTTTGAATTCTACGGCTGATGTTCCTTGTCAAACTTTTACTGCGACGGACTTCGTTAGACGTGTAAGACATTTGGGAGGTTGCACCAGATGTTTAAATCTAAGTCATAATTGCTTTGACTGCAATGCCAAGGTTAGATGTGCTGTCTGCTTTAATTATGGGCATAAATCGAAATTTTGTTCTACCAGGAGCCGACCTAAGTCTTGTTGGCGGCCCAAGAGGCCCATTGAGCCCATGAATGCTGTGCACAGTGAACAGCCCATCCCGAAATCCGATAGGTCAGGGGTAAACAGTGACTCTCGCACATTTGGGGGTTTTATTCACATCGACCGCTCCGCTCACCTCCCCGGCTCTCACTCCTCCGAGACTGTTCCTCTTCGCCATTGCACCCTTCCTCCTCTGCTGGATGATCAAGTTGACGAAGACATGGCTAACTTCGCTGTGAATCCAGTGCCCTTCGTCCTGGAGGGGCTTGAGGTTGAAGATTGGGCTCGTCCGGCTCGCGGGAGGATCATCATCAGCGGAAACCGTCCTCGCCAACATGAAGAGTATGCTATTGTCACTGTCTTACCTCCTCCGCATCATAATGAGCTATATGACACGATGGAGGAAGTAGCCCAATACTTTGAGCATGAGCAAAATGTCAGAGTTGAATCTATCTACTTATCGCCATTGGGGCTTTGCCTAGTTCAGTTTCATTCTCCGGTTGCTAGACAAGCTATGATTAATCTTAGTCCCCTCTAGCTTGATGCTATGCATGAGATTGTTGTTGTCGAGCATGATCAAGGTCTCAATCTCAGAAGCTGTCCTTTTACCATAACCTGTTGGATTATGTTCTTGGCTTTTCCCCTGGATTTTTAGACCAGGGAAATTATTTCGCAGGCTGTAGGCTATTTTGGCACAATTATCACCTGGACCAACAATGCTAGATGCAAATCCCGTATTCTCCTCAGATGCAAAGTTACACAAATTAGTAGAATTCCAAGAAGTTTGATTATCTGTGAAGGAAATGTGGTTGGGGATCATGGCTCCCCTTGGTCTGTTCCTGTTTTTGTGCTTAGCAGCCAGCAGACTGATCACATTGCAGGAGATGAAGATCAAATCCCACCGAATGGCAATCCTCACCCAGAGAATGATCATTTTCTGCATGGTGACCATCAGCAGGGGAACCAGTTCCCTGGTTTTTTTGAAGATGTTGGTGATCTCAATCAGGTTCAGCAAGATAATGTGGATCAAGGATGGGAAGCCCCTCCCTCTCCCCCCCCACCAAATGGCAACATGGGCTGGGGCCAATGGGTTCAACAGATTGATGACTTGCAACAGGAGGGTGAGCTGGTTGGAGAGAATGAGCTTCAGAATGTAAACAATCTTGCAAACAATGCTGTGGCCAATGCTGTTGCTAATGGTCTTATGCAGCACCCTGAGCACCCACAACATAGCACTTCTGTTAGCAGTGACACTGAGGCTTTCTTCAGAGCTCAGGGAGCTCCAGTCACGCTTGAACTCCCCTGCCTAGCACAACAAATAACAGATCAGCTGATGATAGAGCTTTGGTTCTCACTGGATCAAGGGTCCAGAACTTTTATAGTGATTATCAGATAAGAACTATTGCTAACAACCTGGGTCTCCATATGAATGTGGGGCCTGTTCCTTCAGTTGAGATGCTACTGAAAGAACTTACAAGGATGACCCAGAGTGTGCAGAGTTATCTGCCCATGAAAAATCCCCTGCCAGCTGAAGACTGGAATTTCTGGCCAGCTGGGCATTGCCTGGATACTTGGTATCTCAGAACTGACAACCCAAGGTGGGGACAGAATGCTGAAGCTTCTACCTCCACTGGCTATAGGAGGTTGAGGCTGCTTCCTTTCAGTGAGGACAATGAGATGACAATGCCAGAGTTGACTCAGGAAAGTTGGTCAACTACAAATGGCCTCTCCATGGAAAGCAGGGATTTGATAGTTTATGACCAAGAATATGCTCTTGAACCGATTATGAGAAACCTGCATCCTGGTAGAGGGTTCACCAACATGGCTTATATGACATCTGAGGCCATGAACACTGCTGCTCCTGCTTGGGATGATCAGATCCTAGAAGACTTTATTGGTGCTGGCTATACTGCTGTGGAGATTGAAATGCTACAGGCCAATATGGAAGATTGCTTCACTCCTCATTCCATGCAACCTGGGACAGTAGATGCCACTCCTGTCACAAAAAAGAAGAGGAAAGCAAAAGCTCAAATGCCCATTGTGGATGATCAGGTGAGGAGGAGTGCCAGATTCAAAAAGAATGAAGAAATTCAGCATGTCCAGCTAGATAGGGAACCAAGAAGGAAGAATGGAGAAGCCAGAAAGACTGTCTACCTGTCCAATGTAGAAGACCTCAAGACTGCCATCATCAACAGAAGCCTTGATACTGAAATGGGAGTTGATGAAGTTGAGCCAATCCTAATCTCTACTTTGATTGATCTGGGTGAATCTTTCTGTGGTGTCCCTCCTGGGGAGCTGACACTAGAGGTGCTGCAGCAGAACCCTGAAGAGTGAATCAATGAAGAAGCTTCAAGAATTTGCTGTCAAGTGGCGGTGGCACTACTTTTACTTCACTTATAATAGTAGTTGTTGGTCCATACCTCTTGTCTCTGTCTTTTGTCACGATGTTGGTCATGCCACATTGTTTATCATCAAACTCTTATCAATGGTTTATTAATGAATAGCAGAGCTTGGAACCTTTTATGTTGGAATATTCGTGGGGTAAATGATAATGATAAATGGGATCATATTAGAAACAAAATTCAGGAAAGTAATGCCAATATTTTCTGTCTTCAGGAAACCAAGAGAGAGGTCTTTGATCTCAAATTTATTCAGAAATTTGCTCCTAAGAGGTTTGATAAGTTTGACTATTGCCCTTCTGTTGGGGCCTCGGGGGGGATCTTAGTTTGCTGGGTTTCTTCGTATTTCAACATTCTTACCCTTGAGAAGCATAGTTTTGCCATAAGGGTTTCTATCACTTCAGCCCATGAACTTAGCTGTTGGACCCTTGTTGTCGTTTATGGTCCTTGCCATCAGCCTGCCAGAGATCTCTTTGTCAATTGTCTTTATAACCTTGACATTGGGGATGATGACCTTTGGCTTATTGTTGGGGATTTTAACTTCTATAGATCTGATGAAAATAGAAATAGGCCGAGGGGTAACTTCAATGACTCTTTGATATTCAATAGCATCATAAGCAGGCTGGGCTTGATCGAACTCCCCATTAAAGGAAGAAGCTATACCTGGAGTAATATGCAAGACACCCCCTTACTTGAGCAAATTGACTAGTTTTTTACTTCAGTTGCTTGGACCAACCAGTTCCCCTACTCTTTGGTTCTCCCCCTGGCAAGAACCACCTCTGATCACCTTCCTTGCAAAGTCCAGATTGGCACTAGCATCCCCAAGGCAAATATCTTCAAGTCTAAAAATTTTTGGTTCAGTCATCCTGATTGCATTGAGCAGATTTCAAATGCTTGGATCACCCCAACAAGATGTTCAAATAGTGCTCATGTCATCAGTGCTAAATTCAAACTTCTCAGAAGAATTCTAAAACTCTGGGCCAAAAGTTTCTCTAACTTGGCTAGGCTGATAGAAAACTGTAATCTCACCATTGCCTTCTTTGATAGACTAGAGGAGATTAGAAGGCTTTCCAATGCTGAATTAGTTTTCAGAAGAATGATCAAGGCTCATTATAGTAACCTCCTTGCTATGCAGAATGCCTACTGGAAGCAAAGGTTCACCTAGAGATTAGTCCAGTTTGGGGATGAAAACACAAAATTTTTTCATGCAATGGCCTCAGAAAGATACAGAAAGAATCTCATCTGTCAGATCAGTGATGAAAGTGGAAGAATTGTAACTGATCATAATGGGAAAAGCTCACTCTTTTACCAGGAATATAAGAGAAGATTGGGTACCACTGTTGGTATTTCCATGCAGTTCAATCTTCAGCAGCTTGTTCAGCCCTCCAGCGATCTTGACTCCTTATGCCTTCCATTCAGCAAGGAAGAAATTAATGATATTATTCTGGACCTCCCAAATGATAAGGCCCCGGGCCCAGATGGGTTTAACAGTTTGTTCTTTAAGAAAGCCTGGCACATTATCAGAGATGACGTTTATAAACTCTGTACAGACTTCTATTATCACAGAGCCGACCTTAAGAGCATAAACTATTCATATATTACCTTGGACCCAAAAAAGGATAACCCTGAAACTGTAAATGATTTTAGGCCAATTGCACTTCTGAATTCCTCTCTCAAGATTATCACCAAGATTCTTGCTAATAGGCTTCAGAAAAAAGCTTTGAAGGTTGTCCACAGTAACCATTATGGTTTTGTTAAAGGGAGAACCATCCAAGACTGTATTGGATGGGCCTTTGAATATTTACATCAATGCCATCATTCTAGAAGGGAAATTATCATCCTAAAGCTTGATTTTGAGAAAGCATTTGATCTAGTGGAACATGAAACTAGTTTGGAAATGCTGAGAGCTAAGGGTTTCCCTAGTAGATGGATTTCTTGGGTCAAGGATATCCTCTCAACTGCAACCTCCTCAGTTTTGCTTAATGGAGTTGCTGGCAAGGAACTTAAATGTAAAAGAGGTGTTAGGCAGGGTGACCCTCTCTCACCACTCCTGTTTGCCATTGCTGCTGATCTTCTTCAGTCTGTCATTAATAATGAGATGGCACTTGGCAATCTGCTTTCACCTTTTCCCCAAGACCCAGACATGCCCTTCCCTATAGTCCAATATGCTGATGATACCATCTTAATCATGCAAGGTTGTGAGCAACAGCTACTTCACTTGAAAGAAATACTACAGCTTGTTACAATGTCTAGTGGTTTGAAGGTCAACTACCATAAGTCCTGTCTGCTGCCTATCAATATGAATTCAGACAATGCTGCTCTCCTTGCAAATGTTTTTGGTTGTGCTGTAGGAGTCTACCCTTTCACATACCTTGGACTTCCAATGGGACTCACTAAGCCTCAAGTAAAAGATTATGCCCCCCTGATCTGCAGAATTGAAAGAAGACTTTCTGCTAGCTCGCAATTCCTATCTTATGCTGGTAGATTGCAGTTAGTAAACTCTGTCATTTCCTCATTGCCCACCTACTACATGTGTTCACTGAAAATTCCAGTTACTGTCATTGAGATCATTGACAAGCATAGAAAAAATTGTCTCTGGAGGGGCAGTGAATTTAAAAGGAAAGGATACAATTTGGCTGCTTGGGAGCTAGTGCAAAGACCAAAGAGTAAAGGTGGCTTGGGAGTAATCAATCTAAGACTGCAGAATGATGCCTTGTTATTAAAGCACTTGGATAAATTCTACAGAAAAGATGATGTTCAATGGGTAAAGCTTATTTGGAATCAGTATTATGAGGATAGTGTCCCCCATCTTGCTAGAGAAAAAGGTTCATTTTGGTGGAAGGACATCTTGAGACTGAATGTGCAGTTCAGAGGTGTTGCAAGTTGCAACCCACTAAAAGGTGACACTGTCAGCTTCTGGGAGGACATTATTAATGGGCAGGTGTTTGCTGATGTTCTTCCAAATCTATATACATTTGCCAAGGATCCCAAAATTTCCCTCTGGAAATTGAGAAATTCTGGAGAGCTGTTGCACTGTTTCAGAATCCCAATGACTAGACAGGCCTACAATGAGTTCCAGCTTCTACAGAATGTTATTTCTGCCCTTTCCCCGGTCCCTCCGCATGTTAGTGATGTTTGGAACTTTATTTGGGGTGCTCAAAGGTACACTTCCCAAAGATTTTATCAGCACCACTTCTCCTCATTACAGCCTCATAGATCAGTTGTATGGGTTTGTAAGTCAAAGTGTCTCCCCAAGATAAAATTTTTTGGCTGGCTATTACTGAATGATAGGCTCAATACTAGGAATATGTTGAAAAGAAGAAATAAGCCTTTAGAGGAAGGATATAATTGTGTCCTTTGCCAAAACCATGAGGAAGAAACGTTAGAGCACCTGTTTTTTGACTGTCCTACTGCCACTTCTCGTTGGTTCTCAATTGGGATTGTCTAGGATGACACTCTTACCTTGCATGGGAAAATTTACAAGGCAAAGGATGTTTTTCAAGGACCTTTCTTCATGGAAATTTTTCTAATTGCTGCCTGGTGCCTGTGGAATGAAAGGAATGGCATAATATTCAATCGAAGTGTTCCAAGTCTGGGTTCTTGGAAGGCAGCTTTCAGGGAAGAAGTCAAACTGCACCTATACAGAATCAAGTCCACTCTCCATCCTATCATCCTCACCTGGCTCAGTGATCTGTAGATACTTGCTTGGTGGTTTTTGTTATTGTTGTTTTTTGTTAGAATAGATGAGTAGATGATTAGATGCCCCCCCTCCTTAGTTTGGCTGTCTTTGCATTTTCTTTAGTCTTTAGGTGTTTCTAACCACTGGTTAGAACCCCCCTTGTAAGTCTTCGCAAAACTCCTCTTTAATATATGTTGCCGGGGGGCTTTGCCCCACGGTTTTCGCTCAAAAAAAACAAAGTCAAACAGCCTAAGGAAACAGTTCTGTCCAGAATTGGGCAGATTCTGTCCCTGAGTTAAGCATGCTCATAACCAGGGCCATAGGTCACCAAAATTAGTGATACAAGACATTTTGAAAAGCTTATGAAAAACACTATAACTTTCTAGTTATCATCAGAAGGTGATTCACAAGCTAACTAAGTCAAACAAGCTAATTTTTTAAGACTGCACAGAAAATGAACAGAATTTAATTTGGCAATTTGTGCAATCTATAATTCCCTATCTTGTTGTCCAAAAATCATGAAAGTTTGGGACAAACTAGATATGGAAATTCTCTACAATTTTGTATTCAAGCCAAATACAGAAAACTTCATTTTAAAAATGTAAACATCTACTGAACAGAACTTACACCTGCTGTCATTTCAGCAAGCAAGTGTGGTTTAGTTCATTACTTGACCATAAACAAGAGCAAGCATAAACTTGGATCATAAACCTCTATAAACATAGCTATATCCCACTGGATAAAGATAAACATATGAACACGTTGAGCATTTAAGGTAAGCTATTTAATTAAGTATTGCACCAATTATCATGACAAGATGACAAGGGATATCAAGCATAATCTCAATCAAGATAACTCAAGTTAAGCTATTACCAGACAATCATATACACAAACTTATTCACTTAGCATTAAAGGACATTACAGGTAGGTAGAAGTTTGCATAAGCAACACACGTCTATTAATTAATAAATCATTAAGAGAGCAGGTATGCATGTTACCCAAAAAGATTAAAGTAGTATTACTATGCCTCAGTCATCATTACATACAAAAGGGTAATTACATAAAACATATATATGCATCATTAACTACTATTAACTTAGCTACTACTACTACTGAGTAGAACTAAATATGAAAACACATTAATCATTTCAGACATAATTATAGTAAGTGGATGCTTATCCCCATCCTTATTTGTTAATCAAACTTTTAAATAGAAAACATGCCTAGCATATGTAGAGATGGTAAGCCAACCATTAGGTGTGTTGTTACTATTTTCAAACAGCACTCAATCTATTTAATCCATGGCAACAAAAGAGTAAAACATGAACTCATATGCATACATAAGCTAATGAAACACTTAATTAAGCTTTATAGTTATTCTTCTACATGTAGATGGTACGCATATTAACTAAATTGGACCAGCACTTATGATGCCAAGGAAGAGCAGGGTTTTAGTGTCCCAAGGGTTTCAAATAAATTCAAAACACACACAAATCATGGAAGCATTTATTAACTATGAAAGACATTTTCCTTTTATTAATATGGTGATTAAGAACACACTAGGAGGAACATGCCATTGCCATGAAACATCAAAAAGTTGAGTGTTTCATGGTCTTCAATAAATTCTAAAAACTCATTCAAGTCATTTCACGATTTTTTATTCTTAGAAGGAAATATTTTATATATATATATATGTATGTATGTATGTATGTATATATATATATACATGTCTATATGCATGCACACTTGTATGCTTTAGCAAGCAAAACATAAAATAACAAGTCATCTATCATCCAATTGAAGCATTTCAGAAATAGATAGTAACTCATGATATCAAAACCGTAAAGTATGTAATTAAGATGTTCAAATACATACATGTATTTAACCCAAGATGCTTCTTTTCCATTTATTAATAAATATAGAAATAATGATTTTATTAAACATTGTCAAATTCATCCCAAACTTTTTGTGCAGGTTGGGATTATCATGAAATAGTTGCAAAACAAGTTTCATAATTTTTGGATAGTTGTATTGACCTAGAAAAATCATGGAATAGACATTTATTAATTAAAAGGTGTAATTTTAACACATGTCAAAACTATCAAACAAGGTAAAGTTATATTTTTTTCCATGATAGATAATCTCACAAAGAACACACACGCATATTTATTTTATAGTTTTTAGAGCTACAAATACTTAGTTATGAAATAAATAAGAAATCATCATTTTAATATTTTCTGAAAAAGGAAAAACCTTCACCCTTTCTTCTTCCTCCGTGCAGAACAGAGCGGGGCAGTTGCCGGTAGTTGGCCGGGCCTTGGCCGGCGGTGGCCAGACGGCGGCGAAGGCAGCGCGGGCTCGACAGGCTTTAGGGCAGGGCGAACTCGCCCGGTGTGTTTAGCTCGGTCGGAGGTGGTCGGGATGGCCTGACGGCGAGCACCCGCGGCGGTAACGGCTAAGGCAGCGGCGACAAGCCGTCCGGGCGCCGGCAGCAGGGCATCGCACAGTGGCTGCGTGGGTTTGGGGCATCCACTGGCCAGGGGCGAGCAAGGTGGCGCCCTTAACTTGGTTGAGAGGGCTTGCGGCGCCTTGGCCATGGTGGCGGGAACTCGGCGGCGTTTCTGCCGGCTCGAGGAAGAAAGGCGGCGCGGCGGCGATTCCGATGGCGATTGGCCGCACGGGCAGGTCTAAGAGAAGTGCAAAAAGATGGCGAAGCCAGGTGAGCGAGCAATCTTCGCTGTGGGCGAGCATGGAGCATGAATTTCACCGGCGGCATGGAGGTGCACGGTGGCGGCGGAAGAAAGAAAAAGATGACACCGGCGTTCTGGTGCTTAAAAAGGAAAGGGCGACGTCACCAGCACTGCTAGCGCCTTCACGAGCTCGGTGACATTGTAGGGGACTCGTGCCCCCACGCCTTCTTGGTGATGGACATGGCAATCACCGGCGGCCAGTGAGGAAGGAGGAGAAAGGGAGAACGGCAACAACGTGTCAATTACTGTAGCAGTGCCATCTCTCTTCTTCTTTTTCAAATTAATTCCAAAATCATATAGCAACTTGAAAATCTCCAAAAATAGAAGTTGCTCATTTTCAATAGCTCTTCAACTTTGCTTTAAATCTCAACCTCTAATTCGTTCTGGATTTTGAAATTTAAGCTTGGGGACAAAAAGAAGGTATTTGAATTTATAATTTTTGAAAACAGTTGATTAGCAATTTTGGGTAATTAATTAATGACAAATTATTTACTAAACATCACAACCAATGACACCATTACAAAGTACAAAATGCAGACCAACCAATGAAACAAGATTTGCACAAATTTTATTTATGGAAAATGATTATATAAACTCCCAAACATTGGTACTTTGAATTGAAAACTCAGAATTCAGTTAAGCAAGACTTGAGCATGCTGATTAACTACTTTTGGCAATTATTTAAGGATTAACCAACAATCAACAGGCTCAACCAATTTCAAATTGTTGGGGGAGTCTCAACCTCCTCGGTGTCGCCCGGCGCAACCACGTGAACAGGCGAGGGAGCGAACAGGTTTGGTGCGGCGGATCCTTCGCCGTCGGGCGAACCCTTCGCGTCAGTACGTGATGGGCCAGGCGAAAGCAATAAGGGCAGGCTCGGCATGCTGACCCGGTCGAATTCTACTACGAAACCAAATTCGCCGGGTAAGACTGGCAAGAGACTCCGCGATGACAACACTCTCGCCGTGGAGGGCGAATGAGAAATTCGGTGCGAGCGAATCCAAGAGCGGTCGAGGATCCCGGGACAAGCTTCACTTTCGTTTCAATGTTGTCTCTTGTTGCAGGAGAAGGCAGGCCCTCCACCTAGGGGCCCATGCGGTGGCCAGACCCGACCGGCGCTACCCTAGGGAGGTGACATCCGGGGAAGGCCGGGGAAGAAAACTATGGAACTGCCCCTGGCGATGCAAGGTCGAAGTGGTGGCCCCTGGCGGAACCCTAGGGCTAATATCGAGATTGAATGCGTCGCCAACATCCTATATATTGAACCAAGGGGGTGTCTGCGAGAGAGAGACTTAGGCTGGTCCAGAGCGCATTAAGCCTGCCAGCCGAAGTCCAAATTCTATTGTAGCTTGTTGTCGCCAGGCTTCTGTCCTGGGCGAATGTATCAGTAAAAGTCATTTTCATCAACTCTTTTGATTGTGCGCATTCGAGGGTGTTAAGGTTTTGTTGGCATAACCCAACATTGGCGCCCACCGTGGGGCTTGCACAAACCTTCCATGCCTCCGAGGAAAACCGCAGTCGCGGCGAAGCAAACGTCCGATGGGGGTGGAACGTCAAAGGTAGCCGAGCTAACCGAGGTCGCGGCGGCCGCTGTCGGATCCGACGTCCTACCCCTAGCCCTACCGGCACCACAGGCCAATCCCATGAAGAACAACTCAGCGCCTAGCTCGAAGATGTCGTCGACGACGACGATGACGACGAGGTCACCAAAATAAATGAACAAGCCACATGCCTCAAAAAGCTAGAAGAGTACGAACAGGAAATCAAGAGGCTGCGCGACGAAAGACAACGACTAGCCGAGCAGAAAGCTGAAAAGGACCGCACAGTTCGGTTACGGGACATGCTCAGAGAGGCCGAGGAAACACGAAGAACGTTGGCTCAAGAGGTCAAAGATCTGCGAAACAACAAAGACACCAGCGGATCACAGAGGAGGTCATCACCCTTTCGCTCGAGAATGGATGCAAGCCTCATTCCTCTCAACGAAACATCGCCGCTGGCACAAGAACTGCAGCAACATCCTTGGCCGCCGGGATACGAACCCCGCGTACCACCATACGATGGTCAGTCCAACCCCAGGAAATTCTTAGCAAGCTACAAAACTGTGGTGATCTTGGTAGGGAGCGACGTTTAGGCTCTGGCGAAGTCTTTCATATTAGCAGCCGAAGGGGTAGCCCATGAATGGTATGTCACATTGAAGCCGATGTCGATCAGGTCTTGGGACCAGCTGAAGAAAGAGATCTTATTGACTTTCCAAGGGTACCAGCGAGAAATGAAAACAACTCGAGACCTCATGAACTGCGTCCAGCGAGACGACGGACCACCTGCCGACTACACATCAAATGTTTCATCCAAGTAAAAGCTCAAGCACCCAACGTACCGGAAGCAGCAGTGATAGCAGCCGCAACAGAAGGACTCGCCACGGGCCAATGCGCAAAGATACCCGCACGATCCCCACCGAACCGATCTACGAGCTGTTCACCATCATGAACCAGTACGCTAAATCTGACGCAGACTTCAGAAGATGAAAAGCGTCTCAAAAAAGCGCAAGTCAAGCCAGCAAAGCACCTCAGCAGCCACCACATTTTCCCAGCAATCAAAGAAATGTTCAACCATTTCGCACGATCAACAATCTACAGGAAGAATCCGGAAACTCTAACCTTGACCTGTGGCGCCAAGATGACGAACCACAGAAGATACGAGAACCCGCCTAGAGGGAGAGGGGGTCGAGGAGTTCGCGGAGGCCGCGATGGTCGAGGTCACGGAGAGCGCCCGCCTAGAGCACCTTATTGCTTCGTTTGCGGCGAAAACGCAGGGCACGTCACTAGAGAATGCAAGTATTCAAGAATGGCAAAAGAACTCAAGGAAAAGGATGACGCATCCCGAGCAAGCGAAGCGCCGAAGCATATCTTCCACAACACCAAAACAGAAAGCCCGATGTACAACCCAAGCTACTACCCCATACCTTCAGCTCCACCGATGCAAGGTTTTCTTGAACCGAACTTCACATGGCAGTAGCAACCATACGCAATGCAACCAATGTTCCTGCACCCGACTCAATCAGCTGCGGTCTCATCTAACCATCAGTAGGAACAGCCACCAGTGATCCATCAGAACCACAACCAAATTCCGTAAGAAACAAGCCAAGCGCACCAAGCGGTCAACAACATTCTACCAACGAGAGGTCACATCTTCCCTATCACGGGGGGTCTAACCAAGAACATGCAAGCAAAAAGGCGAGGCACGATTACGAAAGAAGGGTCCTCACAGTAACCCCACGTCTCCCTTTGAACAGGCCAGCTTGGTCCTAGATGCCCATCACCTTTGGCGAATCAGATTTTTAGCTACGCGACTATCCGCACACCGATGCTTTCATCATAAGCGCAAATGTCAATGGTTTGACCCTGCATAACATCCTTCTCGACACCGGGAGCTCAGCCGATATCCTGTTCATCAAGCCATTCGAGGCCATGAGGCTCGACCCAAGATTCACAGAACTGGCAGGAAACCCGCTCTTCGGCTTCGGTGGCAAAAAGGTCGATGCAATAGGAAAGAAAACCATTCCAGTATCTTTCGTCGAGGGTGAAAAGGTTAGAATAGAGGCAATCACGTTTGACATTGTGAACATCGATTACCATACACAGCTATGTTTGGAAGACGGATAACCAACAAGTTCGAAGTCATCATCAGACAAAGCTACCTCTGCGTGAAGATGCCTTCACCTTTCGGCATCATCGCGATTCACGGTGATCAGCTAGCCGCGAGACGCATCGAAGGAAAGCCTACTCCGGGATATAGCATAATCAATGAAGTGGCCAAAAAGTCAAAAGATGACAAAGAACACAATGAGAAAGACACCAGAAAACCAAGACCGGTTGAGAAAGCAATAGAGATATCGCTACGACAAGAGGACCCAGAAAAGAAGGTGAAGCTGGGAGCTGATCTCAATGAGAGCGAGTCCACCACCCTCCTAGGCTTTCTAAGGAAGAACGAAGATGTCTTCGCCTGGTCGGCCGGGGATCTTCAGGGAGTAAGCCGGGACTTAGCTCAACACAACCTCAACATCGACAAGAACACAAAACTACGAAAGCAAAGGCTAAGAAAGATGTCTGACGAAAGAGCTGAGGCGGCGAAAGGCGAAGTTCAAAGGCTTCTCGACGCAAGGGTCATAAGACCAGTCCAATACCCGGACTGGTTGGCGAATGTAGTCATGGTCAAGAAGTCCAACAGAAAATGGTGAATGTGTGTCGACTTCACCGACCTGAACAAGAGTTGCTCGAAGGATCCATACCCGTTGCCAAGAATAGACACGCTAGTCGACACGGCAGCAGGGTGCGAAATGATGAGTTTGATCGATTGTTTCTCGGGATATCATCAAATATGGCTGAACCCCGACGATGAAGAGAAGACAAGCTTCATCACACCCGGTGGAACATATTGCTTTCGCCGTATGCCTGAAGGATCCAGAAATTCAGGATCAACCTTCTCGAGGATGACCGATGCCGTGTTTGGCAAGCAAAAAGGACGGAACCTCGTAGCTTATGTGGACGACATCGTAGTGGCAAGCAAGCGCAAGGAAAACCACATAGCGGATCTTGAGGAAACCTTCAGTAACATCAAGAAAAGCGGCCTCAGGCTGAACCTAGATAAGTGTATTTTCGGAGTTCAAAGTGGGAAGATGCTTGGGTGTCTCGTCTCAGCAAGAGGAATAGAGGCAAACCCCGAAAAGATCAACGCGATAGTCAACATGCAACCACCGAGAACAAGGAGGCAGGTACAGCAGCTGGCCGGGAAACTAGCCGCACTCAACAGGTTCATTGCCCGGTCAGCTGAAAAGGGGTTACCTTTCTTCCATACCCTCAGGAACTCAAACTTGTTTGAATGGGGAGTGGAACAACAAAATGCATTCGATGAATTGAAAGCATACCTCACCAAGCTTACAACGCTCTCAAGACCGTCGCCTGAAGCAGTGTTACTCCTATACATTGCCGCGTCACCATCGGCAGTTAGCATAGTCTTGATTGAGGAGAAGGAAGAGGATGGCAAGATGAGGCAATTTCCTGTATATTTCGTCTCAGAAGCGTTGGCAGGCGCAAAGGTCAATTATTCCGAGCTGGAGAAGATCGCATATACGGTCGTGATGGCTTCGTGAAAACTTAAACCTTATTTCCAGGGGCACAAAGTTAGAGTACCTTCGGCCCAGCCACTGGAGGCGCTGTTTCGAAACCCTGAAGCTATCAGAAGAATAGCAAAGTGGGCCGCAGAACTGAATGAATTCGTTATCAATTTTGAGCACTGGTCCGCGATCAAATCGCAGGTAATGGCTGATTTCATTGCAGACTGGACACCGGCAGCTTTCGACACGACCACCAAGTTCGACGAACCTAAATGAACAATTTCATGCAACGGCGCATGGGGGAATTCTGGCACCGAATTGCCGCGGTCTTAACGCCGCCGGTAGGCCCCAAGCTAAGATATGCAGCAAGGTTGGAGTTCGCGGCAACCAACAACATCGCCGAATACGAAGCTGTCCTTCTCGGATTACGGAAGCTAAGAGCGCTAGGAGTACGAAGATGCAAGATCCTGTCAGACTCGCAGGTCATCGTTGGACAAATTGAGAAGGAATACGAAGCGAAAGAACCCATTCTGGCAAAGTATCTAGCTGCCGTGCGATGAATGGAAAGACATTTCTCGGGTTTCACTTTGAAACACATCCGGAGGAGTAACAACGTCGAGGCCGATCAGGTGGCAAAAGCCACCGCGACAGGGACACCAGCTGCCACCAGATGTCTTCTTCCAAAAGCTAACGTCCAAAGCGGTTGGCGAAAGTGAAACTAACCTAGCAACCGTCCACATCATTCAAGGAGAAGATTGGCGTGCCGAGATATTCGCATACTTGTCAGGAACATATGAACCACCCATGAAACATGCGGACGAAAGAATGAGGTCGAGAATGAAGCAGTACTCGATCATCTCGGGCAAGCTATATCGAGGTGGCGTCGTAGCCCCATTGCTTAAATGTATCAGCAGAGAGCAAGGAAAGAACCTGCTAGAAGATATTCACTCTAGATCTTGCGGAGCCCACAGAGGAGCACATGATATAGCACACAGAGCGATGCGGCAAGGTTTCTATTGGCCAACCGCAGCCAAGGACTCAAAGCAGCTAGTGAAGACATGTGTGGCGTGTCAGATGTTCGCCAAAAAGCAGTGGACACCCTCAACACCGACAAAGGGCATAATCCCAACTTGGCCATTGCAAAGGTGGGGGATCGATATTGTGGGCCCTTTGCCAACCGCACCTGGAAACCTACGTTTCGCGACCGTAGTGCTCGAGTACTTCTCTAAATGGATCGAGGCCAAACCACTCGCCAAGATCACGTCCGGGTCGCTCATAAACTTCACCTGGCAGAGGGTCATCTGTAGATTTGGCACTCCATCCTACATCACTGTTGACAACGGCAAACAGTTCGACTCTACGGACTATCGAAACTTCTGCTCTGAACTTGGCATCAAGCTCACGTTCGCATCGGTCAATCAGCCACTGTCCAACAGGGCAGTCAAAAGAGCGAATGGCTTGATCTTCGCGGCAATTCCCAAGTCCCTGTTCGACGCAGCAAAAGGGAAGTGGGCAACCAAAATACAACATCGGTCTGGGGCCACAACATTTTGAAGTCAAGAGCGACAGGATTCACACCATTCCGCCTTCTCTTCGGCGACGAGGCCATTACTCTGGAGGAGCTAAAGTTGGAGTCTTTTCAGGTATGCTTTCCAGCCGAAGTGCACAGTGAGCGAGAGCTACAACTGGACACGATCAAAAACACCAGGCTCATCACAGCAAGCAACCTCGACAAGTACCACGAAGAGATGAAGGCTTGGAGAGACAAAAAGGTTCTAAGGAAGGACATCACGCCAGGGGATCCTGTCCTCATTCGTCACCCCGATAAGCAGGGCAAGCTACGGTCATAGTGGTACGGACCCTTCATTGTAGCAAAACAAGTGGGACCATGCACCTTTCATCTCCTCAATGACGAAGGGATCGAGACGACACACACATGGAATGCAGACAACTTACGACGCTTCTATCCTTAAGTAGAGAATCCGTAGTTCCAACTTTTCTAGTTTTCTTCTTATTTTCAACTTTTCATGTATTCGATCATCGCGAGCACTCTTTTTCCTCACAAGGGTCGCCCTTCATGAAAAGGGAGTGAGGTTTTTTAACGAGGCCGCACAATGTATTATTCAATCAAAGAGAACTTAAACGACCCATACAATGTACGGAACGGTAAAATGCCGAAAGCAGCCCAGGGCGCAACCCCGGGCCGGTCATCGGCATTGCTACAACAACAGGTAAGGATACAAGGTCCTTGCGCACGACACCAAGGCTAGGACCTTGCATCTATTCAAAGCCTAAGCGGCTAAAACATTTTGATCCCCCGACAAGCCGAGGGGACAAAAACACTCAAAGCCTAAGCGGCTAAAACATTTTGATCCCCCAACAAGCCGAGGGATGAAAACACTCAAAGCCTAGGCGGTTAAAACATTTCGATCCCCCGACAAGCCGAGGGGACGAAAACACTCAAAGCCTAAGCGGCTACAACATTTCGATCCCCCGACAAGCCGAGGGGACGAAAACACTCAAAGCCTAAGTGGCTACAACATTTCGATCCCCGACAAGCCGACGGGACGAAAACACTCAAAGCATAAGCGGCTACAACATTTCGATCCGCCGACAAGCCGAGGGGACAAAAACACTCCAAGCCTAAGTGGCTAAAACATTTCGTTCCCCCGACAAGCCGAGGGGACGAAAACTTTCAAAGCCTAAGCGGCTACAACACTTCGATCCTCCGACAAGCCAAGGGGGAGAAAGCGACGAACGTCCGAATACCGGACACCTCGAAGGCATTAAGGGACAAGAAACCCCGAAATAAACAGCACAAGAGCACGAACGTTGCAAATAAATTATTAACCCCGGCGGGGCCGGTCGCAAAACTCAAGCACCCCCCCTAAAAAGGGACGGAGAAAACGTTCTAGATAGTTACAATATCCATGTCCGCCAACACCATCAATAGACACTGGACTAACATGAACGGGCAACGGCTGCAATCAGCAATAGCAGTCAACTGTCCCCACAAATACCACAGTGCTTGTTGGGCCATGCCGCCGCATCAGAGCGATCCGGTGGTTTGAATGTTTCAGCAGCTTTGAGGTCCCGAATGCCTCCAATCCCCAAAAGAGCCCCAAAATATGCATGCAGATAAGCATCCATGTGCAGCAGAGATAGACAATCTTGCCTTATATAGCACGGACAACCACATGGCAGCACTCAACCAACAAAGGACAACCCGCTTAATGGACCCATCAAGTGCCACCAAATAACACTTAAAGAACCCATGGCAATAAAGACCACTCTGGGTCCGGGTGGCTAATATAAATAAGGTCTCTTGGAGTCAGTATCAGCTAGACTAGCCGGTACAGTAGTGCTATGCAAAGGTCAAGTGCATATAGAAACCCATTCTGATGGGATAGGCGCTTACACCGCCACAAAGAAGCAGCAGTAACAAGAAAGAAACCGCAAGAAGACTTGTAAGCCTAGCGAAAAGCTTAGAAACCACAAGACAGCGTAGCAAGAGCTCAAGCCAAGCGACCACACACCATGAACACCAATACTCTACAGTGAGCTGCCAAAGCAATAAATGCAAGAGTCAACACTCTGCAGCGAATTGAAGAAACCAAAAGGAAGGGGGATACCACAAGAAAACTTGTAACATCCCCCAGTAGCCCCAACAATCGGGCTGAAATAGCACTCCACCATTAGCATGGGTTGGCGGCCCGAGGCAACGGAGAGGGTCTCCACGACAACTACATCCCGAGCAAGCAGCTACATCGGAGCCATCAAGAGAAGTTCAAAAGCATTGCAACGTAACGCCTTCCCTCTCGAGCCGGTCATTGATCGCTCTCAGCGTATTCACAGAAGCAAAGTACTAGGAATAAGAGGGCACCAGGAAGAAAATCGCCGGCGAATAGAAAGGATCAGCACAGGTAGTACGAGAGGAACCATCTATCCGGAGTTAGAGTCGGGGCCTCCGGAGTCAAACGTGCAGAAGGGGAACTAGGAGCGACAGCAGAGACCTCAACTGCAGGAGAAGAAGCGCGACCGGAGGAGACCTCCGCTCCACCGCCAGTGCCAACGACGGCGTGAACCGAGGCCTGAGAGCCGTCAGAATCAGCGCCAAAGACACTCACAAAAGGTAGCACGGAAGCTACCGCATCGACCTTACCACCGGCAGAAGCAACCTCACGAGAGGCAGCACCTGCCGGCTCCTGAACGGAATCAAGCCTCGACGCCTCCGCGACAACGCCGGCGTCATCATCACGGCTACCGGCCGCAGAAGAACCTGCGGCAGACAGCGACAGAGTGCCGGAGGCACCTCCATCGCCGGACTCCTCGGCGCGCTCTGTTGCCCCCATAGCACACGCAGAAGAGCAGGCCCTCTTGCCACGGCTAGCCCTGGGCCGGTCAAACCTTCGTGATGCTTGCGCCCCACAGGTTTTGTAACATCGCCAGTGGCAGCCTCCGCAGCGGCAGTTTCCTCCCTCTCACGAACCAACGCCAGAAGCTTCTCAGGCACAGCATGATCACCATTCTTCACACCCATCTCCTCCAAGACACGATTCAAGCGGGGCATGTTACCAGCCTCCGCACGTCGAGCAACATACTCTTTGTCCGATATCTCGCCAAGGATTTCCTAATCCTTCAGCTCAATCTCGAGGAGGACATCCTCATCACTTTTACCTTCGGGCTTCACGACCCCGAAGCGGGGAAAGGGGATACCCTCAGCAACACCAAAAACAAGGACTTGGACGTTCTCTAGCCGGAAAGACAACCTATTCTTCCCCAAGGGCCAGCAGTCGGCCGCGACCATCTCCTTACCCAGATCGCGACCACCGGAATAGCGACAAGCCATGGCGAAGGCTCTGTTACAGGCGGTTCTAGCGGCGGTGAACTTCGTCGGAGGAGTGATAGAAAACCGAGGATCAAGGGGAGTCATCACAGAAGCAAACGGATAACGCGTAACCTTCTTCCCATTGGCCTCCTCACAAGTGTAACCTGGTGTCTTCACATAAAACCAATTCAGAGTCCAGTCCTTGTCCCACTTGTTCTTCTGGCAATAAGAAATCTCAAGCTTCGGCTCAGGCTGCCTCCGCTTGGGAAAGAAAGAGCAACTACCATACTGGCATATAGCCCCATCCAGCTTCTTATGCTGCTTCTAAAGCTCATAGAATTGACAAAAGCTGTCAATATCCGGTGAAGCTCCATAAGACTCACAGGCCTGTTAACACAGGATTTTGGTAAAGGCTGAAAGGATGACAGGTGGGCCAGTGCGTGGTAGGCTCGCAAGGGGCAAGTGTTCAAGAACATTCGGCAAGCATCCATTCGGCTGACTCTGGGCAATTCGGCAGGCATACATGCGGTCGGCTAACTCTGGGTAATTCGGCAAGTGTACATGCGGTCGACTGACTCTAGGCGATTCGGCAAGCACTCGTGCGGTCGGCTATCCTTGAAGGCGGTAACTCCATTCGGGAAGTAAAAGGTGGCGAGCAGAAAGCCAAAAAGAAGGCAAGGAACGTGATAATCGAGGACTCTGAAAAGGATTAGAGCTGAGAGTCGCCATACTTTTGAGTTACCTTTAATATATTGTGTAATCGTAATCCCTTAGGATTCATGTTATGTCCAGGGTATAAATATAAACCCTCGACCATTGTAAAGGAATATACACAATCAAATCAATACAACCGGCCCCGTGCCAAGTTTCGAGTCCTTTGTCGTGTCGTCGAGTTTCTTCGAGAGGAGCCATCGATCCGTCGACCTCCGTAAGTACCGACAACCTTGCTATCATGTCTAGTATCATGCGGTGGATTTAGATCTTGATGCAAGTAGTCTTGTTTATCTCGATTGGATGGCCGTGCGGCAGGCGTCTGCTTGATAATCAAGAAGTCTTTGTTTACGCTTTGTTTATCTCGACTAGATGGCCGTGCGGCAAAGGCCCCGCTTGGTAGCTTAGCGAAAGCAAGACAGTTATCGGCTTTATTGGATTTGGCAAGATCTAATAGATTCATTAAGTTATCATGTGTTGCATGTCTTTAATGTTTATATTTTTGTAACACTCTTTGCCCAATCTAGATTGATTAGTTTCAGCTCTTTATCTTTATAGATCTATTTGCTCTTTAAATGTCTTTATCCTCATGTTGTCGTGATAAGTAGATCATATGCTTATATAGCCGAATCAGATCAATCTAGATTGTTACATGTTGCGGGTTCTTACATGTCAAGTGCGTTTCAATCATAATAAAGCTGAGTGTCATGCGGCGGATACAAGTTTTTATTAGGTTTGCTCGTGCTAGCTTGTATGTTCCTTCTTCATGGACCCCGAGTCGGCTAGTCTGCTGATCTTGATTATGCTTCAACTCGTAATTAACTTTCACTTGTTCAAACATGTCTTTTCATGCACGTGTGATCGGCAATCAATGCTTTACGTGTTCTGTCTTTATATCAACCGAATGAATCACATGCATGATTGGCAGACAGCTCTTATAGCTGTATGTCGCCGTAAGTGGCTTCAGGGGCCGTATATACGGAACTGTGCGGTCTCACCCGCACGCGTCCGATTTTGTATTTAACGATCTTTATCCCTTGTCAGTTTTTAGGTCAAACTGACTGGCACGCTTCCGGATCTCTAAACCATCCGGGCACCCGATTGAAGCCACGCTTTCCGGCTTGCTGTGTGTGCGACACAGTGTGTCACGTTTCGTGTCAACACACTTTTTGGCACGCCCGGTGGGACAACGTCGTTCAAGATGCCTGAAATCAACAACGATCATGTTCTGGATGTGACTCTGGATGAACTGCCAGACCCTTTGAAGGCAATAGTCCAACAAGCATGTGAGCAGTTTCAACAGAAGTGTTTGATGTCCTTCTCTAAGAATAAAAGCAATAAGGTTTTCCAGAAGCAATCGTTGCCAAGGGTTCTTCTCCCACATCAATCTGATTACACTGAAGAAGAAGAGGCTCAAAAGGTGTCAGAGTTGGTTCACAAAGCTTTAGGAGAGACTATTACAAATCATAACACAGCTTTCTTGAACACCTTTCGTGCAATCATGGTTAGTACTTTCGGCCCAACGGCTGATAAGTATTTTGAAGAACATGCAGGCCCAATCCACGGACCAACACTTTTCAATCCGCCAAAGTACCAAGAAAAACCTACTGGAGATGAGGGAGCATCTGGCTCAAATAAAGGTGAAACAGCAACCCATGAGAGACAACAGCCTCCTACTTATGGCCAGGTGACATTTGGTACATCGGGAGACGCATACCCCATCGGCTTTCAAAGTATCTCCAAATTCAGACAGGTTGCAAAGGAACATGTATGGAGATGGATATCGAGTTTACCGATTATACCGCTCTAGATGCTTTTTACCGAACCCGTGGTACAAGAATGCATCGAATACCTTTCGAAGGCAAACACGTGGAACTCCAAATTCAGGCGTAGATCTGATAATGCACGTGATGGCTGATATGATGCAAAGATCGGTTCAGCCTGAAACCAAAGAATCAGTCTTATTCGCATACAAGTCTCCTTATCCGAATGGTATAATAGAGTAGCACTTCCTTCTAGAGTGAAGCCTCCAACAGACTGGACTAAGTTTTCTGGTCAAGATGATACTAGCACCTTGGAGCATATCAGTCGGTACTTGATGCAGCTTGAGGAGGCTTCCACAGATGAAGCTTGGAGGATTCGGTATTTCCCTTTGTCTCTCACAGGGCCAGCTTTTACATGGTTTACCTCATTGCCGGCCCATTCCATTGGTACGTGGGCAGAACTAGAACAGAAGTTCCATGCGTACTTCTTCACCGGTACTAATGGGAAGAAGTTGGTCGACCTCATGAGTCTGAGACAAAGAGCTAATGAAACACCGCAGGAGTATCTTCACAGGTTTAGAGAGACCAAGAACCTTTGCTATTCATTGAATTTACCAGATGATCAGTTGCCTGGGATGGCGATAGCAGGCATGCAGTCGAATGTCAGAGAGAAACTGTTCGGCATGGAGTTTGATGACCTTGGTCAACTCTCACAGCGGCTAGCCGCTATGAGTAATCAAGCTCGTGGGTTCAAGAGAGATAACCGCCTCAAAAGGGAAATGTTGCCAAAGTGAAATGTATCAAAGTTTTTCTGAAGAAGCGGCTGAATATGATGATGATGACGAGATAGTCGCAGCTGAATTGACTTTGGCAAAGGAGCCTACTCAAGTTAGCTAGCGCTGGTTGAGGCAACAAAAAGGAACTTAAGACTTTGATGTCTCCAAGTCTGACAAGCTCTTTGATCTGTTAGTAAGGGAAGGACGCATTAAACTGCCAGATGGACATCCTATGCTGCATCCTGAAGGAGTGAAAGATAAGAAGTATTGTGGTTATCACAACACTAATTCTCACTCCATCAATGATTGCCGAGTGTTCAGAGTGCGGATTCAAAAGGCTATCCAGGAGGGACATCTGAAGTTCGATGGCAAGATGAAGATTGATGGTCAGCCTTTTCCTCAAAATATGATTTCTATCTCTGTGAATATGGTTTCTGCAGATGATTCTAAAGGTAAAGGCAAGGTGAAGGTGTTAACCTCTGATAGAGCAAAGAAGAATGGCACTGTCGACACTGATCAGCAAATCACAAGCGAAGAGCTAAAGCAAAAAGTTCGGTTCAAGAATAGCCGAACCGAAAGAGGTGAAAGTTCCAAGCCTAGGGTAATATCGCGTATTTTGCTGAACAAATGGCAAAGGCAAAGAAGAATGGGAATATTATGAAGAACAAAGGTTTATAGAGGAACGCCGAGATACGAAGAAGAGATATACCGTAGAGAGCAAGAAGAGCATGTGAGAGAGATGGAGCAGCCTCATTGGGGGTGTTCATTCTTTAAACATTGCCGAACGAAGGCTTGAAGTTGCCTCTGCTAGAAACAATTGCCCCGAATGCAAAGTGATCGCATTTTGGGTACAAGGCAGTCTCGAAGTCAACCGCCGACCAGTCCATGAAAGACTTGGAATGCGCTTTCGAGGACGATCGGCGCCTAAAAAATAGACAGTTTTGAAAATCAGCCAAGGAAGAGGTTTACCGATCAACGTTGGACTCATTATAAAGGATACAACGGAGGGGAAGGTCCCCATGAATATATCCGCAAAAGGACAAGTGTGCCCTCCAGACTGAGAAAAGAGTCAAACAAGGAGAGTTCAGCGCTTAAGAAACAAAGAACTGAAGCAAGCGTCTGCCGAGGAGAAACCGATATGGCGCCCTAAGAAGAAACCCGATGAGCATGGACCATCGTGATGCATGTATGGCTTTCTTCCTCCCATCAGAATTTATAGCTCCTGAAAACCAAGATGTCCAAGAAGAAGTGTATTCCGATTTTGATGAGACTGAAGTTTCAAGATTTGATGGCCCAAATTGTATTGACACAGCAGGCAACTTTCGACAAGCCACCCAAATATCGCCATTTGAAGCCACTTTATCTGAAAGGATATGTCAACGGCAAGCCTCTGACCAAGATGTTTGTTGATGGAGGGGCTGCCATGAATATCATGCCATATACTACCTTCAGGAAGCTTGGGATGACAAGTGAAGACTTGTTAAAAACTGACATGGTTCTTAGAGATTTTGCCGGCAATCCTTCTGATACTCGAGGAGCTGTACTTGTTGAGTTGATGATTGGATCAAAGACTTTGATCACTACTTTCTTTGTCATTGATGGCAAGGGGGCATATAGTTTGCTTTTGGGAAGAGACTGGATCCATGCCAATTGTTGCATCCCTTCAACCATGCACCAAATTCTTATTCAATGGGTTGGAGATGACATTGAAGTAGTTCACGCCGATGATTCCGTAAGTGTTGCCGCTTCGAGCCTGCTTATTGGGAGTATGATGGCATTGATTGTTTTTCCAAAGAAAGTGTGGGGAGAAGGTCCCGTGAATGTCTTCAACAAGGATCAACAAATTTATCCAAGCAAATGCTCTCACAAGAATTTTTAATGGGTAACCCAATCGATGGCAACAAAGGAAAGCTGACATGGTTTTATGTCGGCCGACAAGTTAGAAGAAATAGATGTTGGTGATGGTACTAAGCCAAGGCCGATGTACATTAGTGCAAGTTTGAATCCGAGTATAAATCACAGCTTGATAGCCCTTTTAAAGGAATTCAAAGATTGTTTTGCTTGGGATTATACGAGATGCCCGGATTGGATCGTTCTATTGTTGAACATCGATTACCTATTAAGTCTGGATATCATCCTTACAAACAACCTCCACGAAGGATCTATAAAGAGGAGGTATTGGCCGATGTGAAGAAAGAGATCGAAAGATTGTTGGAAGTAAATTTCATTCGCCATGCAGTATGCGTAATGGATTTCAAATATAGTTCCCGTATACAAGAAGAATGGAAAGATGAGGGTATGCATAGACTTCTTTAAATCTTAATAAAGCTACTCCGATGGATGGGTACCCAATGCCGCTTGCCGATTTGTTAGTAGACGCAATGGGCCGGATATGAAGTCATCGCCTTCATGGATGGAAATGCCGGTTATAACCAGATTTTCATGGTAATAGAAGATATTTCAAAGACAGCCTTTAGGTGCCCCGGGCATATTGGTTTATTTGAATGGATTGTCATGACATTCGGGTTAAAGAATACCGGTGCAACTTATCAATGAGCTATGAATTACATCTTTCATGAGTTGATCGGCAAAGTTGTAGAGATTTATATTGATGATGTGGTGGTCAAGTCTAGAAACCATGAAGGGCATTTAGCCGATTTAAGGAAGACTCGAATGTACTAGAAGACATGGTTTGAAGATGAATCCGAATAAATGTGCTTTTGGAGTCTCACCGGTGAGTTTTTAGGATTTCTTGTTCATAAAGGAGGGATTGAAGTTGGGAAAAAAGAGTATGGAAGCGATAGATAAAGTTGTCCCTCCAACTAATCTCACGGAGTTACAATCATTGCTTGGCAAGATTAATTTTGTAAGAAGATTTATATCCAATCTATCGAAAAGGGTCTTGCCTTTTTCTCCACTTTTGAAGCTCAAGAAAGATCAAGAATTCATATGGGGTGACGTACAACAAAAAGGCTTTTGATGAAATCAAAGAGTACATAAAGGCGCCACCAGTGCCGGGTACCTCCACAACTTGACAAGCCTTTCAAGTTGTAATGCGGGCGGCCGATAGTCTAACAATAGGATCGGCCCTCATGCAAGAATTTGAAGGAAAGAAGAGAGAGTGATAGCTTATCTTAGCCGAAAACTCTTGGATCCGAAACAAGGTATTCGGCTACAAAGAAACTTTGTTTGTGTGTGTATTACTCGTGTACCAAATTTCAGCACTATTTATTAAATGCTGAATGCGTGGTAGTTTCTAGTTTCGATGTAATAAAACATATGCTATCAATGCCAATTTTGAATGGAAGAATTGGCAAGTGGATTTTTGCTTTATCGAGTTTGATTTAAAATATGAATCGGCAAAAGCGGTAAAGGGTCAAGTTATTGCTGATTTTATTACACAACATCGTGATCTTTCTATTGAGATGATAAGCATTGCACCCCTGGACTTTATTTTTCGATGGTTCATCCCGTAGCAAAGGTGGTGATGCTGGTATTCTCTTGATTTCTCCACAGGGAGTAACCTTTGAATATGCTATTCCCATTGAATTTTATGTTACTAATAATCAAGCAGCAGTATGAGGCATTGCTTAGAGGGCTTTGGCTTCTTATAGAGGTAAAAGTCATTATCGTCGAAATCTTTGGAGATTCTCGAGCTAGTGATTAACCAATTGATCGCCAATATGAGTGCAAGAATGATATATTAAGGGAGTATTATGAAGAATGCCGGGAACTTTTGAAAGGCTTTCGGATGGTGACTTTACATCATATCCCTAGGGGGCACAATGAAGAAGCAAATAAGCTAGCTCAGACTGCTTCTAGATATCGAGAAAACCAAGAAGTTCTCACTATAGACAAAGGTGTTTCGGATGTCGATCAAATGGTTGATGATTGGAGGTGTGAAATAGCCGATTACCTAGGGAATCTATCACAGAAAGTTTCCCGAAAACTCAGGTACAAAGCCCTTAAGTTCGTGCTTCTTGATGATCAATTATATTATAAATCTATAGATAGAGTATTGCTTAAATGCTTGAATCAAAAAGAGGCCAGAAAGGTGATGTATGAAGTGCATGAAGGACTATGTGGTGCACATCAATCAGCTTACCGAATGAAGTGGATAATTAGGAGGGCTGGTTATTTTTGGCCAACCATGCTGGAAGATTGCTTTGAATATTACAAGGGATGTCATGATTGTCAAAAATTCGGCAATATTCAAAACGCTCCAAAGATTCGCTATGAACCCAATAATCAAACCTTGGCCATTTAGAGGATGGGGTATAGATTTAATTGGTCAAATTCATCCTCCTTCGAGTAAAGGGCATAAGTTTGTGCTCTTGGCTACGGATTATTTTACCAAGTGGGTTGAGGCTATTCCTTTGAAGAAGGTCACATCGAAAAATATGATCGCTTTTGTTAAAGAGCATATAATTTATAGGTTTGGGATCCCTCAAACTATAACGACCGATCAAGGGACTCAGTTTACCTCTTCGGAGTTTTGTGACTTTGCCAAGACATGGGAATCAAGTTGTATAATTCTTCTCCTTATTATGCACAAGCCAATGGCCAAAGTAAGCATCGAATAAGATTATGATTAAGATCATCTAGAAGAAAATTTATGAAAAGCCAAGGAGGTGGCATTTGGTTCTTAATGAGGCATTGTGGGCTTACCGAATGGCTTGTCATGGTTCAACTCAAACGCCTCCCTATGAGTTAGTTTATGGGCATCATGCCATTTTAGCATGGGAATTGCAATCAAGTTCGAGACGAGTTACATTGCAAAAAGATTTGGAAAAAGAAGATTACACGAATTTGATGATGGATGAATTAGAAGATTTACATCTGATTCGTCTTAAGGCACTGGAAAATATTGAGAAAAACAAGATACGTGTTGCCAAGTATTATAATAAGAAAGTTAGAATGAAGCAATTTGCGTAAGGTGATCCGGTTTGGAAGACCATACTACCGATTGGAACGAAGGATAAAGCATTTGGCAAATGGTCTCCAAATTGGGAAGGACCCTTTTCGGATAATGAAATATGTACCGGCAATGCATATATTTTGAAAACTCTATTCGGGGAAGAGTTTACCAGAGCTATCAATGGAAGATTTCTTAAGAAATATTATCCCAAAGTGTTGAAGTTGGTTCATAAGAGAGTTTGAAATCAAACATAGCCGATGAAGGAACATCGCCTTTAGCTCAAAAAAAATCCCATGAAATTTGAAATAGCCGATATAGTTCATATCGCCTTTTAGTCCAAAAATATCTATGTTTAGCCGAATGGTTTGAAATTGACTTCAAAGATTCTCGACCGGTTGGTTTATCGGGAGAAGAGAAAGGTGAAGCGTTGAATGACAATACCGAGTGATACATCACGCCGGTTATAACGCAAGACTAAGATCTAATCGATTAAAATGACGTCACCGCATTCGGGAAACATCATTCGAGTTGTTTTGATTCGTAAAAAAATGCCGAAGGCGTCTATTCGGCATTCAAAACAAGAGCCATGAACAAGCACATCTCCGTAAGATAATTTCATTATTCACGCTTCAATCCCTAATTACAAACTACTCTTGGAATAACTTATTAAGAACAGATTGGGGATTGGTGGATTCAAAGAAGAGCAAGAGCATGATCTTCATAGTGCTCCGTGACGCTCATTGATGTCCTCAATCTCATGAGGAGGGCTGCCAAATAAGCCAACAAACCGGACGGAGTAGTCCTCACCGGTCCGGAAGACATCGCCGCCAGATCGAGGGACACACCAAGGTGCACACCTTTGGATGACGGCCTGATCAACACGGCCGTCCCACAAAGATCCAAAGCGTGCCTCGCTAGCCTCCCCTTGGGCGTTCACCTTGTCGGCTACCCCTCGCCGCCGCCTTCAGACGCTCGTTCTCCGCAGAGAGTGCTGGACAAGGAAGACAAGTCGTTGCATGAAGAAGATTGAAAAAGAAGAGATCCATGCAGGGATGACGAACCGTGATGGCGCCGCAAAGCGCTTGCGCCGATCCTCCCATTCGGCTTGCGCAATGCCGAATCGCTTGGAGACATCGCCCAGCTCGCCCGGCCTCGTCCCTCTCTTTGCGGAACCGAGCGCCTCCTCATGAATGTACAGGGGTCTTCTCCCTTTGACTCCACCGGACCCCGGGGTTGGCGTTGTATGAGTCGTCGGACTCCGACGAGCTCGATGAACCTGGAGGAACCGGAGACAGGGGACCGGGCCGATCCGAGGTGCCCTACCGAGTCACCACCATTGGGGAAGAAGGTGGTACTGGCTAGTGATGACCCTCGCCCTGAGTAAGCAGAATGAATCGAACTCAGAGAAGATGAACAGAGAGACAACCGCAAGGAGGTAACCAGTTGATTCTCACCCATGGCGTTGACGGCGCGGCGCTCGGCTTCCTTCTGCCTCTCCCTCGGCAGGGCGCTTGCCACGGTCATCACCGCTCGCCATTGATGCCCTAGAAACTAGATTGCTTTCTGGGTTGATCTAAGCAGAGAGGTGAAGAGACGGCGATGGAGGTGTATGATTGAGGATGACGATGAAGGCTGGAGAAGGGCTTTATTTATAAGCCGAAGAGGAGATCGTGACGTATACCTCGGGGTATCCCAAGCGACAAAGTAGGGTTTACTCCATTTGGGCCGTTACCGGACTGGGCCGGATTCGGCTAAATCAAAAAACGACGTTTCAAAAGGAATCAGCTATTCTCTTAATCGGGAAGCTGAAGGCATTCGGCTATGTCATCAATCAAGGCAGGAATGAAAAAGGCCGAAACATGACAAGAAATGCAATTGCTTAAGAATGCAGTATGTTACATATGAACGTGTTACAAGCCAACACTTCACTTGCCTAGGAACAGTTTAATTGCATCTATGGCTTCAGTCCTGATTCGGCTAACCTCATCTAGCACCTTCTTGTCGTCATCTTCAGAGCTTTGGATCTTGGTGAGCTTTGTTTTGATCTGCTGGTGCTCTTTGATGACAGATGCTATTTTTGTTTTGGCTGCATCTATGGAGTTCGGTAGGTTGGCAATTTTATCCTTGTGGGACTGGATTTTTGCATTCACCGAGCTAATTGAGCTTCAAGTTTGGCCTTTTTCTCCTCCATAGCTTTCGCCTCGTGCTCGGGGTTGACAGGATTGTTTAGCGGCTTGAATCGAGAATGCAGCTCTCTGGCTTGTTGCTTCTTCATCAGATTGTTACTTTGCAGAGCAGCTCTGGAGGCCATGTTCTTGTTTGCCCTTCTGACCTTACCAAGATGGTCATCAAGATGAGTTGTAGATTCTAAGGGAACCCTGAGAGTTGGAGGGATTTCTTGGTCAATGAGCTCAACCAGGTTCCGTATCTGATCTGCATCTTGGATCAAAATGTTTATGTCCTTGGTCAGCAGGAGAGCTATTTCCTTCAGCCGAGCTTGGTTTTCTGCTGATAACCTCTGCTGAGATGTAGCTTCTTCACCTCCCTCATTGATGTACTCTTCAACTGTGAAAGGGTAATTGACAGTCGGCTTGATATCATCCTTTAGAAAAAGAAGAGTTGTTAGCCGGTTGATCAAGTTTACTGAAGAATTCGGTAGAGCAAGGCATTACCTTTTGAACGTAATCTTCCTCGCTTTGAATTCTGTCCCGGCTTGGTTGAGAACTTAGCCGAGTGCCCGAGATGATGAGCTAGCAACATGATGAGGGGAGGGTTCTTCACTCATCCTATCCAAGAGTTGATCCGATACAAAGCAAAGAGAATGTGAGTACTATTAAATACATCCGGGACAGAAAGCCGGATGACCAACCGAAAAATGTTACCAATATGGCCAAGTAGCTTCCCTGGATTTCTGCATCTCCAAAGCAGAGGCCCGAGGAGAAATCTCAATGGTTGTTGAAGCATTGGCCGACCTTGAAAAGTTTGATCTGTGGGCGCAAAGTGCAGGAAGTAAGCACAAAATTATTGTCTAAATGAGACTAACAAAATGTACCTTAGGGGACAGTTTGGCCTTTTTGGATCTTGTTCTCCTGGGCACAGACACATCCTTGCTTGATTCGGCAGTAGCTTTCCTTTTGCTATCTCCTTTTGAAGGTGCTGTACCCAAAGCTGCAGGGGTTTTCATGAAGGTCGCCAAAGTGGGGGCATTAAAACCCAAAGCGTGGATAGGCCCAAACGATAGTATTGAGCCACTTGAGGAGGAATAGGCTCAATATCCTGTGAATGACAGAATATTAAAATCGAGAATAAACTCAATAAGCAAAGGGAACTATGAGTACAAGGGGATTACCTCACTATCAGAAGCAAACTGAGCTTGCAAATCTTGGCACGTAGGATGCGCCGGTATATTGAAAATATGGGCACGCCACTCTTGCCACCAAGAAGCAAACAAAGGATGGGCAACATCTATTAATCCAAGAGGGGAAGGCATATATGCTGGCAACTCCCATCCAAGCTCAAAAACTTTCTTGGCCTCTATTTCATCCCCTATTTTCTCCCTGGGCCTTATGGTCTTTGAGAAAAATAGCCTTGGGGGCAACTGACCACACCCTAATTGCCTAGCTACCATGTTTGGGTTATAGAATTCATAAGTAGGGTATAGCATTCTCCCATGATGAAATTCTCGCCGCGTAACACGGGGCTTGATAAAAGAGTTGAAGATCTCTCGTGGACACCGGTCTCGAAAGCATAGTTTCATAGCTGAACTTAAAGGGCATGGTCAGGTTCTCGTTTTCTCTATAGGGAAGCCAAATCACATTGTCAAACCCCTTGAAAAACAGCTTGAAGAGATGACCAATGTCCATATCGATGATTATAGAGGATGCCGCTTCCCCATATGTTTAACGTGCCTTCTCTTTTGCCGTGCCATCTTCAAAGATGATTGACTCAAGGGAAGCCCGATCATGAAGGTCCACGTAAACTATCTCGATGCATGTATAGTTGCAGCCACATTTGAACAAACCACCAGGGGACCATTCACACAATGAATTTCTCCATGATTGCGCATCTAGACAGTAATCTGACGCATCATGTGATAGACAACCCCCAACAGATACTTGCCCAAGGGGATCAAGGTACCGCAGCCAATTCCTCAGCCATCACCATGTGATTCAAGGTTGGCTCATTGACTTACCACAAAAAGATGAATCTGCACAGCCCACATATTCATGAAGGCTTTATACTCTTTGTCAGCCATAACACCAGTTGACATGTAGGTTTGGATATATTTTGCCCATCCACCTCCTGATTTGACTACTCTCTCGGTTGCTTTCTTGCTCTTGTATTTGGAAGGATATACTGGCGCTGTCACATTAAGGCCAGTCATCATAAAGATATCCGCCAAAGTAAAGGACATCGGACCGTGGCCAAAGATGAAAGCATTGGCAAAGATCGGACCGTAAGTGTGTGGTCGCTATCAAAAGGGAGTCATTCCGGGCGTCTCCAACAAGGATAGTTCCAAACAATGCCGAATGTCTTGAGAGTCCCAAAGGATCGCCGCTCTTGTTCAACATCCTCCTGTACCAAATTTCGCCATCCGGTAATTGGGGAAACGGCCAAGTTTTGAAGGTATTCGGCCATTGATTCGGCAAAGGTGGCTCCGAATTTGAAGGGAATCCTCATGGTCTCCTTCTCGACAAACTCAATCGGATTGGGATCTCCCATCGGGCCAAGAAGATAAGGATCAGGGATCGCCGCGTAGGGAATCAAAATCTCATCCTTGTATTCCTTCAAAGAATGACGCGACCAGAGAAAATGGATCAAAAAGAAGCAAAAGATCGGTGTGAAAGTTGCCGAACACACGAGGGAAAGCAAGAATTACCTCTCGAACTGCATCCCGGTCGCCATTGAAGATTTGAAGAAGATTTGAATCGGATCGAGGACTACGGTTTCGAGCAAATGCCGCAAGTTTGAGCGGTGTTGACCTAAATGAGAAAAGAGTTTGTGGTCAATTTCGGAACAAAATCACTTTTATCCCGAAATTGAGGGGGCATGTGTTAACACTGGATTTTGGTAAAGGCCAAAAGGATGACAGGTGGGCCAGTGCGTGGTAGGCTCGCAAGGGGCAAGTGTTCAAGAACATTCGGCAAGCATCCATTCGGCCGACTCGGGCAATTCGGCAGCATACATGCGGTCGGCTAACTCGGGTAATTCGGCAAGTGTACATGCAATCGACCGACTCTAGGCGATTCGGCAAGCATTCGTGGCGGTCGGCTATCCTTGAAGGCGGTAACTCCGTTCGGGAAGTAAAAGGTGGCGAGCGAAAAGCGAAAAAAGAAGGCAAGGAACGTGATAATCGAGGACTCCGAAAAGGATTAGAGCTGAGAGTCGCCATACTTTTGAGTTACCTTTAATATATTGTGTAATCGTAATCCCTTAGGATTCATGTTATGTCCAGGGTATAAATATAAACCCTCGACCATTGTAAAGGAATATACACAATCAAATCAATACAGCCGGCCCCGTGCCAAGTTTCGAGTCCTTTGTCGTGTCGTCGAGTTTCTTCGAGAGGAGCCATCGATCCGTCCACCTCCGTAAGTACCGACAACCTTGCTATCATGTCTAGTATCATGCGGTGGATTTAGATCTTGATGCAAGTAGTCTTGTTTATCTCGACTGGATGGCCGTGCGGCAGGCGTCTGCTTGATAATCAAGAAGTCTTTGTTTACGCTTTGTTTATCTCGACTAGATGGCCGTGCGGCAGGCGTCCGCTTGGTAGCTTAGCGAAGCAAGACAGTTATCGGCTTTATTGGATTTGGCAAGATCTAATAGATTCATTAAGTTATCATGTGTTGCATGTCTTTAATGTTTATATTTTTGTAACACTCTTTGCCCAATCTAGATTGATTAGTTTCGGCTCTTTATCTTTATAGATCTATTTGCTCTTTAAATGTCTTTATCCTCATGTTGTCGTGATAAGTAGATCATATGCTTATATAGCCGAATCAGATCAATCTAGATTGTTACATGTTGCGGGTTCTTACATGTCAAGTGCGTTTCAATCATAATAAAGCTGAGTGTCATGCGGCGGATACAAGTTTTTATTAGGTTTGCTCGTGCTAGCTTGTATGTCCTTCTTCATGGATCCCGAGTCGGCTAGTCTGCTGATCTTGGTTATGCTTCAACTCGTAATTAACTTTCACTTATTTAAACATGTCTTTTCATGCACGTGTGATCGGCAATCAATGCTTTACGTGTTCCGTCTTTATATCAACCGAATGAATCACATGCATGATTGGCGCATGCCTCTTATAGCCGTATGTCGTCGTAAGTGGCTTCAGGGGGCCGTATATACGAACTGCCTGGTCTCACCCGGCACGTTCCAATTTTGTATTTAACGATCTTTATCCCTTGTCAGTTTTCAGGTCAAACTGACTGGCACGCTTCCGGATCTCCAAACTGTCCGGGCACCCGATTGAAGCCGCGCTTTCCGGCTTGCTGTGTGTGCGACACGCTGTGTCACGTTTCGTGTCAACACTCACAGGCCCAAGCAAACTTGCTGAGAGCGGCAATCCCGTTAGGAAGTAAGCCGGGTGTATCTAGACGTTGAATTCCTCCAGCACATCGCGTAGGAAGTTGCAAGGAACAAAGTGGAGGCCACACGTGAAAAGTCACAAAACACGAGAGCATACTCTTTCCCAGGATGCGAAGGCACGGTCTCCCGGATGGGCAGCTTAGCGCGGTTCGCCTCAAAGCAGCCTTCGGTCTCCAAATGGTCGACCATCATCTTGTTCACCCAGCTGTGGCCGATCTCGTAAGTTATCTTCTCACTTTTGTCGGCCATCTCGTGAGAAGCGCTCGGAGGTACCAGATCACCAAGCGAAACTTCAACGTCGGAGAGAGAGTCCCCAAGGTCTTAAGCCTCCGCACTAGCAATCATGCACTCTTCGAAACAACGAGCCCACCCACTTGCTCTAACACCAAGAAGACGAGAGTAGGGACCAGAAAAGGGAGCCCTGAGCGGAGGATGACAAGACTCGGAAGCCACAGCTATAGAAAAAGAAAGCCAGCAAGAAAGCGGTACGGCGGGCACCACCACCAGCGTCCTTTATATAGGCACCAGGGGGGTACCTCCGAGGGACGGAAGACAAACGGTTGCGTCAAAGTCAGATCGCACGACGCACCAATCAAATAGTGGCACGTGGGTGGCGCGCAGCGCGCCAAAGGGGAAAGAGGAGCCTCCGCCGTAGGAGCACGCAAAGCCGAGGACGTTGGCCCACCTGCGCTAGCCCAAGTACTCAGGGGGGGAAATGTTGGGGGAAAATTCCTGCCCCCACATCTGCTCCTGGGCGAAGGCCCCATTGTTCTAACTTAATGTCTCTCCTTTCGTATTTTCCGGTGCGTTTCAGGCCAGGAACCTCCGCCTGCAGGACCAAGACCTGCGCCGGAAGAGGCTTAACAGATGTGGACCTCCGGGACGCTGGGGCAACGGCTCCGAATATGGCGTCGTCAGCGGAGGTCCGAACCCGCCCACCTTTGTAAAGGTTATTGAAAAATATTAATGAGACATTTATTTCTAGCACGAGTCCCGAGGCAATTTTATCCGGCAAGTCGAGACCTCCGCACCCTCTTGGAGTAACGTGTTCATGTACAAACACATTTTTATGTGAAAGCCGACTTTAAAGTCGGCTACGCCAATTTTGCCTGCCTATGCTGCGTTTCGGTCCACTTGTGATCCGAGCATTCTAGCTCTTGCTAGTTGTTGATGCAAATTCCGATGACCTACTACCAAGGGATAAATCGCCCGGGCTGCACATGGTCGATACATGCTGCAGAGGAGGTCTAAACGGTGAGGCCGACCACCAGCAGGTCGACGAGACCGATTCAACGCTCGTTCTTTGCCCAAAAGACCCGTGAACACCTCTCGGGACGACCCGTTGAGAAGGAGCACAACAGGAAAGGAGGGTATCCCAGGATTGGCAAGACCATCTAGAACACTAACATATCTCACCAGGAGATGTGCTGGACGACAGGGGGGTTGGAAGAGCTTGAGGTACAAGAAAAGATAAAAAAAAAGGTAGATGTATTTGATCGTTTGGTCGGTGAGGACTCAATCAGTTATCATCCTCTTATATAAATAGAGACTTATCGTAGTATAAAATCCCTTTAAAGTGCGTTCTCCGAGTTTTCCACACGATCGAAGGAGATAGGGATCAAAACGGGAAGATATGGCCTCAGATAGCCAAAACTGGCTTGGGCTGGTTTGGAAACCGGCCTGTGCTGGTTATCCATCGTGCCTAGCCAAAACCAGCCTCGGCGGTCTCGAAACCGCCTGGGCCGGTTTTCCTACCTTTTGCCCAAAAATCAGCCTGGGTTAGTATCTAAATTGGCCTGGGCTGTTTTTTGGTGATTTTCATGAATTTGGCCCAAATTTGATTTTTTTCACTTTGTGTTTACTTTTTCCACGTGTTCCTAATCTCCTTGATAACATTTGGCTGTCAACATATGCATTTCTATTTTTAAACAAATCATATGTGAGTTTAAAAACACTTGACAGTCGTAGCAACGATACAAATTACATCATTACATCGGCCATTTTTGTTCTGAGGGAGATGCACGTATCGGTAATTTTTGTTCTAAGGGCGATATGTGTATATCAGCCGTTTTCCAAGCAACTCTAAACATTTTGCTTGATTTTCTTGCAACAAGTACGTTGAAGCTTGTGCCATTGCATCTTGGTCAAGCCCGGAGGGCACCACCTTGTCTAGAAGTACTTGAAGTCTGGCTTGCTGTTCTCGCCTTCATCATTACTTGCAGCAGCAACTATCTCTACTTCTTGCATCTTGATTGAGCCAGATTCTCGATAACAATCGACTCACCAATTTTATTGAGCAACACTTCCATGGATCCAATTGTAATATATGCTTGTTCATTGGCCTTCATATGAGCAGCACGAACCTCCTTCTTCGACACATAAACTTGCTTCGGAGGTGATCGGACCTTTTTCATGGGCCGATTCGATGAATCTGCCTTTTCCTTAGTGTACCAGTTCATATGTCGGTCAAATGCTGATTGTGGTTGCACCTCCTTGCAAGAAATCTTTGTCTTATTAGAATTCCAAGTACCAATCTCCAAAGGCTTTGGTTTGTAAGTGTGTGATCCGCCTTAATTAAGCTAACTTAAGAAATTAACCTTATTGTTTTTTGTCTTAGACAGCAGTAGTAACATCTCCTTCTTGCTTCTTTAATGGGAGCTTTTTCTTGCTCCCATGCCCAGAAGACTTGATAGTGATTTTGATGTTTTCCCGACCATCCATGGACCTCTTGCACTAGTAGAAAAACGATTTCTCTTGGCGCTATAGATTTATTTTTATAGGCGGTTTTGATTAACGAACACTAGTAGAAATCAAACGGTGGGCCTAAATTGAGAACCGCCAGTAGAAATGGATTTCTACTGACGATTCATGGTTTTCTTAAGGAACCGCCAGTAGAAATCCATTTCTAGTGGCGGTTTTCTTAAGAAACAACCAATAAAAATATACCAGAATTTTAAAATTTAAATTTTTCAAATGACTTCAAATGAAAAAACACTCTACATAAAAGTTGTAGATCTTAAAAAGTTATAAAGTTATGAAACTTTGTAGTTAAAATTTTTTCATTTGAAAGCATATAGTTGAGAATAATTAGCTCTAAAGTTTGAAATTTGAAACTCAAAATTTTTAAAAAATTCTTGGATGGAGAAACACTCTGAATAAAAGTCGTAGATCTTGAAAAGTTATAAAACTCTGTAGTTCACCACTTTTTCATTTGAATTCGTTTAGAGATTCAAACAATCAATTTACACTCGGTTTAATATAACCAAAATGGGATATACACATAAGTGAGTATGTGGTGCAGTGATAGGGGGAAAGATCGAACGAGGGTGAGATCGTGGGTTTGAAGGCCGGCAACCGCGTAGCGTGCGATTTTACGCGAAAAAATGCGCGACTTGCGACTTGGGCGGAGATGGGCGGGCAGTGGCCTCCCTGGGTTCAAAAAAAAAAATTTTGCTGTTTTTTTTTGCTATTTTCTAGATTTTAAAACATAAATTCTGGGCAAGCATTTATGTTGAAGGTTGCTTAAGAAAACCACTAGTACAAATCATATTTGTACTGGGCGGTTCTCAAAATACCGCCTATGTAAAAACTGATTTTCACTGGCCTCTCCCACTCGGGCGGGTTGAAAAAACACCAGCAAAAATACATGTAGAACTGCCAGTATAAATCTTCTTTGTACTAGTGTTGAGCACGATTTCACGGGCCCGAGTTTTTCTCAACCTTGTCGCCTTCTCTAGGATCACCAATTATCATATTTTTTCAGTAGTACATTGGGCTTGATTGGGCTGAACCAAGACAGTAGGGTTATTCAATTTTAGCATATTAATCAGGAAGGGCGTTGTGTCAATTTGCATCCCTGATAGACTCAGTCGTCCTTCATTAATGGCCGATTAGACTTGCCGACAGAAGACATTTCAATAATCATTAGTAGCATGAGAAGTAGAACTATACCATTTGTGATATGCACGATGCTTCAATTCATCAAGTGGCTACAAAGGATACGTTAATTAACACATTTTTCAGCATCTCATCCAAAATATGCGCACAATTGGACACATCAAAAGTAAATTTTGGCTCCACGTGCTGATTTTTCTGAATGGTTTTGAAGGAAGGACAAGAAACTGATTTAGCATGTGCTGGCCAAACAAACTCAGTAAATAAATGCCCTTTAGTTTCATTGTCCAAATTATCTGAATAATACTCAATGGTGTGTACATTAGGATGAAGTGACTTGTGAGGTTCTCTAATTGTTACTTCGGTGTTCAATGGTAAAAACAATTAGCAAAAGCTGATGAATAATAGGAAGTGTAGTGCCAACCCATCCTAAATTGGCCTTGTCAGTTTTAATTGCCAAATTAGCCAATTTGAATTGGTTAGAAGATGTATACATGTTTTGTTCATTAAAAAATTGAACAGCATCCATATTGAGGTTGGCTAGCAATCGGGGCTGATCGAATAGTAGAGACATCATGAGGAAAAACAGAAAAATAAATTTCAGGTTTATTCCCTTCTTTATTACCAAAGCTAGCGAAGAACTTGCTAAGTTTATATTGCATATGTATGCAGGCAAATTTAAAGTGTTCAGCAACCATCTTAGTACATTCATCATGTGTAATTGCGGGGCATTATAAGGTCTTACTTCAGTTTTCACCTCAGATGTAGATGTAGCAGGGAGAGGGTCAAAGCTGACGTCCTTGATCTTCTTGATAGCTCCACGCTGATCCACCTCGAAGCTGACGTCCTCCATCATCTTGTGCAGGAAGTTGATCACCCGAAGGCTTGATAATGTTGTCCTAGTTCTTCGGATCCATCTTGTCACATGCCTTCTTCTCGTCAACCATCTTGATTGTCGATTGAATCGCTTTCTTCCCCAGCAGAGTTGCCAAAAAGTGTGTCATCCTCCAAGTTCTCCATGAGATCGAAGGAGATTGGGATCAAAACGGGATGATTTGGCCTGGTTTGAAAACCGGCCTAAGCTGGTTTTTCCCGCGCCCGCAAAAATCGGCCCTGCCTTGGCCCAAAAATTGGTCCGGGCCAGTGTCTAAACCGGCCTGGGCCGGTTTTTGCTGATTTTTGTGAATTTGGACCAAATTTGATTCTTTCACTTTGTGTTTAATTTCTCCACGTGTTCATGACCTCCTCTGTATTTAATTTCTCCACGTGTTCGTGACCTCCTCAATCATATTTTGACTGTCAACACTAGCGTGTGACCATACCTGCGTCAACATAGTGGCAGCGAGAAGTTTGCTGGCATCGAGGGACCATCTCTGCATCCGAGAAATTATTGCAGCTAGCCAGCCACAACAGTGCAATTAGACAGCGAGGCAGATGCAGATGGAAGCATTGCATGGCTGTGCAGGAAAGCATGCTGCATAATCACTTACACAGAGTCTGGAAGGGAGCTGTTGGCCAACGGTGAAATTCAGTGGAGTGCCCCCACCCGATGACTCCATGATCAAAGGATGAATTCGTCAGAGCGTATTGGTGCAAAGACAATGTTGGGCAAAGGTCTAGGATGATATACTCATGGGACGTTCCGATATTGAATCATCAATGGAACATCCTATAAAGAAGACAAGGTAGTAATGGATAATTTCTGTAGTTGTCAGAGTTGCATTCACCGGAGGAACCATACTTAGAAAGCATTATTCTTGGACATCCAATGTTCACTATTTTGGCGGAAGAGGCAACAGCTAGTCACGGAGTTGCTCTCTAAATAGTCCCTCCCAGCCATTTGAGGATGGTAGATTCCAAGGAAGACATATACACATATAGAGGGAGATCTTGACCATAAAGATATTAAAGAGCAAGACGATTATCATAAGAAGAAGACTTAAATAGTGCTAGTTTAGAACTAGTGCATATCTAGCAAATTGATTAGCCTAGAGTAGGATCAAGTGAGTATGCACACTGCTTAGTCTTGATGCTCCTCAACTATATCCAGTTGCATGAACTTCATACAGCTATCGTTGACCAATTCCTTGACTGTAAAGATATCTCATCTTCCTTTTTATTCCACTCCTATCATATGGCTATGCAATTTCTGCCTAGGCCAGATCCAGGTAGCCTTCAGTTCTTTTGTGAGCTCGCTAAAGCCACTATCCAAGTCTGTCACAAAATTTTCAATTCTTCAGTTATAGTGCAGAGCATGGCCTGCACAGTGCGTTGGCTCATGTTTGTGTATCTGCTCTCCTGTGCACCGGCCGCCCATAATACTTAGGTTAGCATGTCCCAATCAAGCCTCCAGTCGGCTGCGCCTATCTACTGAGTCTTCCGACTGAGCGGGATACCCCCACGATGAAAGGACAATTTGAGATGGCGAGGCTTAGAGCATGGTAGGGGAAGGAGCGGCATGGGAATTTAAAGTGTTCCAATGATTTCGTGTTCATGACAAGATATTGGCAGCCGGCTTGTATAACTCTCATGGATGTGTTTTATTCCTCCCATGGATGTTCCCTGTAGTTTCTTTTTTTTATTACCATAGAAAATTGAGTTTTTGTGTTCTACGCCACTGACTTTTTCCATACTTGAATCTTTATTGGATTCTTTATTTTTTTTATATATCTTTTGATAGATCTAGACCATTACAATCTAAACTCATTGGATCAATGTGGTAGTCTTTAGCCCTTGAGAGTGAAAAGAGATGATTTTTAACTTTACTTATAACAATACACTGATTTTTTTTTTATTTATGTGTTTTTTCACATCATAAGGAAATAAAACTACTACTTTTGTAATTTTCAATTTAAATTAGATATTTTCTAATTATAATTTATATGTACTATTTATTTAAGTACTTTTTGTTTCCAATTCATTTGGAGATCAAACAATTAATTTTTGATGGTCTTTTGCTCAATTTTTTGTCTTTACTTATTGTGTTTTACATGAATTCTTTATTTAGGCATTTTTCTTTCCAAACTCATACAGAAATTAAATTTCTATTTTTCTTAACTTATCATTTATTAATTTTATTTGGTATGGAATTTTTTATTTAATCTGATCCGTTAGATCATCATAAAATCTAACATTGTAGATTTTTTTTTTTTTTTAACTAATGTGGGAATTTCTAGGCTCTCTCAGTGAACGTGGTGACTCTTTTTTTACCACTGTTGTATTAATATAGTAGATGTCATGACCACATGATCAAAGCATGGATCTGTAATTAAACAAGCTAAGGAAAACAATACTGAGATCGTTGACCTCTTATAACACATGCACTAGATCGATAGCGTGACGGTACTCTCCTGTAGAGGGGAGTAACTGCCCAGGTTTCGAACCCTGTGCGGCAAAAAGAAAAATATTACCATCGCTGGCAACCCAAAATTTGTGGCAGGACTAGGCTGTGGCTCGGTACATGTGCATCTGCCTAGTTAGACCATCCGCACCGGTGACGGTAAATCGAAACGGTAAGCGCTTTACCGTAAAAAAAACGCCGCAGCGGCATACGCCATGGCTCCTGGTAAAATTCGAGTTTCGCCTCGGGCGCCAAATGTGGCGTCGTAGCGCACGGACGCTTACACGGCCGCGCCGCACAGGGCGGGGCCCGCCTCCCTCGGCTTCGTCGGGCGGGCGTGCGAGGAGAGGCGCGCCCGCCCAGCGCCCGAGGTCGCCGCCGCCGGGCTGTGGGGGACGCGCCGCCTGCTGCTGCTCGCTGCTTCGCCGCTGGTTCGCCCGGGCGCCGTGGAGCGGTGCGGAGAGGCCGCCCGTGGAGCGCCGCCGGGGGCCCACGCCAAAGACGCCGGTGCGGGCCGCCCCAAGGCCTTCCTTCCTCGCTGGAGCCGCGCCCGCCGCCGGGCTACCTGTGCGCTTCGCCGGCGCGAGACGGAGCTGCTCGTGGCCGGGCCGCCCAGCTGGGAGCAGTGGAGCCGCCGGGGAGGGAGGGAGGGAGGCCGCACGCCCGCCATGGCCCGAGCCTGGAGCAGAGGAGCTCCATGGCTCGGTCTCGAGGGACGATGTCGGACCTCCATGGAGCGAGAGGAGGAGGAGCTGCAGCGTGAGGGGAGCAGGGAGGGCAGCGGCAGGTCCGTCAGCGCCGCGCCGCCCCCTCGCGCCATGGATCGAAGCTCGGCCGCGCGCGCCATGAAGGAGCGAGGCCGCTCGCCATGGAGGAGGAGGGAGGCCGCCCGCCATGGAGGAGCTCCTCCGCCGACCGGGTACGGCCCCTGAGCCGGGCGCCGCCGCACCCGCCCCCGCCCGGCCCCGCCGTGGCCGGATACCGGGGCGGGCGCCGCCGGGCGCCGCCGCTCGCCATGAGCGCCATGGCGAGCCCGCGCAGGGAGCCCCGCCGCCCGGGCCTGCTCCACCACTGAGCTCCCGAGGCCGCCGCCTTGGGGCCCGGGGGAGGAGCCGCCGGGAGGAAGGGCCGGAGCCCCTGACCACCGCCGGGGAACGCCCGAGGGGGAGGGAGGGAGGGAGGGAGAGGGGGATTTTTATTAAAAAAATCTGACGCGTGGGTCCCACTAGTTATAGAGTAGAGATATAGAGGTTGAATGAGTGCGGGAGAAAGTGATATAGAGAAGAGAATATCGATGACCAGGACGGAATATTCCTTTTAGAGGTTGGATTTAGAGGTTGACGAGTGCGGATAGTCCCTATGGCAATTTTTAACGTCGGTCTGATACATACCGGACCTCCATCTTAGCATAAGACCAAACGTTAAGCCTAGGACCCACCACAAGGAATACAAAATTCTTGCCGTTCCTACCGAGGGAAGAGGTTGGTGG
>JADLZL010000413.1:0-57367 GCA_015844335.1 Chrysopogon serrulatus | reverse complement strand
GACCAAAAGGCATAGGTGTTTTTTCAAAAAAAAAAAAAAAAAATAGTGTTTACCTTAGTACAAATCTAAAAGCACCTGGTCCTTTGCTTTCAGCTGCTTTTTGGGTAAAAAATTGACCACCTACCACTAGTTATGTGTAGATACCGACTTGTTCTATCCTTTCTTTTCTTCCTCGTCCGCAGTCTCGAGGGAAGCCGCTGTCGCTCGACTCGATCGGAGCCTGCCCAGCTCGCCGGACCGCCCAACCCCGCCGCGACCTGCTCTAGTCGACACGGTCGCGTAGGCCTTTGCTCCTGCCCAGCGCATTTGCTCACGGGAGGTCTGTCGTGGGCACGCAGCCTGAGCACGCGGGGCGCACAGGAGCTCCGCCACGGGTGGCCGCGGGGGGGGCGCTGCTGGTGCCCGCGTGGGCGAGCTAGAGCTCTGCGAGTGAGTCAAGACAAGGTCCATGGCAAGAGCTTGAGTAGATGGAAACGGACACAACAAACACACATGACAAAAAAGGGATGCTAACGTTGCACCAAGGCGCATCGTCTTGAATAAGATCGACTTGAACTCTGCTAACTATTTCTAGGCTTTCACCTCCATGACACAATTTGCACCAAGACGCATCATCTTGATCGCCCTCAACGCCTCCTTCGTTGTCTTTTTGTTTAGGAGTCTGGAGTGCATTTCTTGTGGCATGCCCTGGATCATGGCCTCAAGGGCTAGCTGATCCCGGCATCGCTCTACCTTATCGGACTCGATCGCATCATACGGAAACATGCCCTCGAGATTACATTGCACGAGCGCGGACTCCACTCCTAGTAATTGGTTCGGGTTAACATCGGCCATACCAGATTCCTGATCGGTAATGCTGGGGGTCCGACATGTCCGGCCCCCAGCCCTGCCGGACTCGCCCGCGCGCCCACTCCCCCGCGGGCTGCTCCTCCCCGGCGAGCTCCTCCAGGTAGGCCTCCTCCTCCTTTCTCTCGTCTCTCCCCTCCTCCTCCTCCTCTCCAACTCCGGCGAGCCTCCCCTCTCTCCTTTAACTCCGGTGGGGTGTAGATCGCAGGCCGGCCGGGAGGGAGGAAGGGAAGACAAAGTGGGGGAGGGGAGCCGAGAAGGAGGCGGCGGGAGGGAAAGAGGGCGGCCACCGCCTGCGGCCCGGCGGTGGCCGGGCGGCGGGGGCGAGGGCGCCGGAGGGTCGCGCCGCGGCGTCCGGACGTCCCGGGCGCGGCGATTACCCATTCCTGATTGCCTAGTTCATGACTGACTCCATCACCTCCGTGTCCTTGCCGCTATGATCACCCATGTGGGCGACAGTAGTGTTCACGCCTCCTCAGATACGGTGGGTTGAATCACCTGGCTTCCTCTACACCTCCCCGCCACACTGGCACTGCCAACTAATGCAGCCTTTTCGATCTTTCATTCATGCTTATATTTACATAATGCATGCCTACAAACCCGGACTGGGTAACCGAGCTCCACCGTGCCATGCATTCGTTGATGGCGACACACGCTATGTGCGCAATATGCTCGCCAGGGCGCTAATTGACCGAACCGACTAGAGCTAGGTCATGAATCGTGACCAAACACGCCACTGATCACGTGCACCCCCTAGCCTAGCAAATGCAGGGCTCAACTCATTAAATAAAGATTACATGATGTTATGCAACAATTTAGCTAACAAATCACCCCTAACCTTGTTGCACCTAAACGTCGCCGAGAGCACCTCGTAGTTATGGCTATATTGGTGTGAACTCTGGCTAACTCTCTTCTCAGTCAAAAAAAAAATACACAGTACTCTCTGTGTTCTAAATTATAATTTATTGGTTTTTTTACCTTAAGTATGATCATTGATCTTATTAAAAAAATTTTGTATAAAATAGTCAAATTCAAGTCTCAAACTGAGGCTAAAAAAAATCAAATGAACTATAATTTAAAACAGACTTAGTATGGTTTACTGCAGAGTCAAAATGATGTTAGCGGATTCATCCCAACTATATATTATCTCTTCATGGCAGGAAACGGTCAGCTGTCAGCTACTCCTGTTTTGAAGGTTGAACAGATACACACCGATTGCATTACGATGAAACATCAGCCACAACTGGAATACCAAATCTAGAAGTATATATATACATGTATGATTTCATTTATACATTAAAACAATTCAAACAGCACGTTTTTACAGTACAATACAATCCTTGGTACTTGAAATGCTGGTATATATATCGATTCTGTCCGTTGGTTTGCCAGGCAAGTATGTACTCTTCAGAATTGCTACTACGTTCTTGTTCCGGCAAGTAGCGCCTGGTTCAAGCCCTCCTCGGCTCCTGCAGCATCATGGGCAACAGAACTTGCTTCGCAGTCGCAGCAGTCCTCATCCCCCGCCGCCGTCTGCAGAGCAGCCTTCTGCGCGCGCTGCCTGTCCGCGGGGTAAGTCCAGTACAGCGCGGTGTAGATGAGGCAGCAGACGGCAAACGGCACGGCCATCTCTGCGAAGATCGCCTTGCCGAGAGCAGCGGCGTTCTCCCTGTCAGCCTCCACGCTCGTGCCGGACGCGGCCGGTTGGTACCCGAAGACGCGCTCCGCCAGGATGCCCACGAGGGGCGGCGCGAACGAGGCGAACACCGTCTCGAAGCACCTGTCCATGGCGTACACCGTCGTCCTCGCCTTCTCCGGCACGATCTCCGCAAAAATTGGGCTGCAAAAGGACTCGGGGTGAGCGATTTGCCATATCAATGGAGCAAAAAGCCCTTTAATTGTTGACAGGGCTGCCAGTGGTGTCACTTGCTCACTTGTTTGTGGCGGCGGAGCACCAGGGCGAGACGATGCCGAAGATGAAGAACGCGGCGGCGTACGCGGCTCCGGCAGACGGGTTGTCGGGGAGCGCGAGCAGCAGGACGGCGGCGAGCGGGACGCTCGACGCGGTGCACACCTGCGCAATCGCGATCCTGCCCGTGTGGGGAAACCGCCGCGCTAGTGGGTCCCCGACGAACCCTGCGAACAGCGCGCCGAGCGCGTTGGCGAGGCTGTTCATGTTGGTGAGGACGGTGGTCTGCCAGTGCGTGAACCCGACGAGCTCCAGCCACATGGCGGTGAAGCCGAGCGCCGACCACGGCACCGACCCGGCCACGCCCTGCGCCACGATGATCTGGAACGTCGGCACCTTCACCACCTCCTTGGCTTCACGGGCGAGCTCGGCCAGCATGGCCGCAGCCGTGGCCTTCGCGCTGACGGGGCGGGGGTCGGCACCGAGGAGCCACGTTATGGCGGCGATCGAGGCGCTGACGAGCGCGAGAGCGTAGAACGCCAGCCGCCAGCCCGGGACGCCGAGGAAGCTCGTGGCCGCAAGCAGCACGCCGAGGGAGTTCCCGACGACCTTGCCCATGCTTTGGGCCATGAACACCCACCCGAACGCCGAGCCACGCGTGCCGTCGTCGCTGTAGTCGGCCACCAGGGAGTAGATCGCCGGCACAACGAGCGCCAGCCCGACGCCGTTGAACCCCCTGGCCAACGCCATCTGCAAGAGAACCCCACTTTGTTAGTGTGCAGTGGCCACTGGCCAGTGACCAGTGGGCGGGGAAACGACGCAAAAACAAGGCGGCGTTCACTGACCTGGAGAAACGTGCCCGAGGCGCCGACGAGCAGTGTGGCCACGGCCCAGAGGAATGCCCCGGCGGCGACGACGCGCGCGCGATCAAAGCGCGCCGCGGCGCACGTCGCGAGCGGGTAGCACACGGCCTGCACGAGCGCGCGGCACAGCGTGAGGGAGCCCAGCGCGGTGGGCGAGACGCCCAGCGCGTCGCCTACCTCCCCTGTACACCGCGGGGAGCAGCGCCTCGTCCGCGCGCTCCAGCAGCGCCGCCGCGGTCACCAGAACCAGTGCCCATCGCCGCTGCGCCTCGCTGCTCCCCATTTCCTGCACAAAAACCCTGGCGTGCCAACGAACGCAAGGGTTTGTTTACGTACATATAGCTCCAATATATGGCACCGTTTTTCTTCTTTGCTCGTACGTGCAAGCATTGACCGAACATTCCCCATACGATTTACAACGCTTGCAAGGAAGCAATTGGTTTATATATTTGCGTGATAGCTATGCCATGAGACGTTTCACGAGCGAAAGCTTGGATTTTGTCAGACATTGTAGAAGGCTGCGACATAGTAGCCTTGGAGAATCTAGTGACGATGTCCTGCTGTCCAAGATTGAACTTCTCTTGTTGATAGCCAATGCCCGGGCCTGCATATTTCATAGGTAAACCCACAGCTATCACTGTCATTAGGGTATAGTCAGCTACTGAGCTATGCCCGTTTTCTATTACTGCTACTCAGTCAGTGCTAAATGACGACAGATAAAGAATTTCAGTTCTTTTGTATTCACACACGTTCAAAACTTTTTGTTTCACCGACTCTAGTCCTATTTTGATTATTTCACGACAGAAGTAATTACCAGAGCGATTGAGCATCATGTGAAGTAAAATTGTTAGAAAACCGGCTTGGAATTTAGAAAACCAGCTCATTATTGGTTCTTCGACAACAGTGTTCTTGGGAGAACAGACTAAAATATCCGTGTGGCTCCCTACAATTTTTTTTTTTAAAAAAAAAGCCATAGGCATCTGCTGGAAGAAGTATGGGATTTCTGCTATCGCAATTGACACGACTTTCTCCTAAACATTGGGATTGGATCAATTAATCAGGCAGGCAGGGACACTGAATTGCGTCTTTGTATAAGCTCCACACTGTTCAAAGACCTTCTCAAAGCCTGCAACTTACAGCTTTTGTTCGGGTTAATTCCAAGTAACTGACTAACTGAGCATCACATAAAATGAACTCCTTCAGGCCTGAAAACAAATCAGACAGATGGCTCTTTCCAAAGACGTACACACACGCCTTCAGATGAATGCGATTTCAGATCTCCACTGATCTTGCAGCACCACGAACTAAACTACCACAGCATCACTAGACACGTACTGTGTGAACACTCGTAGTAACTACTGCGTCACTATAGATTCAAGCCAGCTCCTGAGACTTAAATCACTGATAATACATTACCCTGACCCTCATAAAGCAACCTCATTTACACACCTAATAACTAGTCGGCGTCTCGGCGAAAGCTCCAACTGAGCCAACACAAATACGAGTACGACGAACGCCCGGCGGCCGTCACCTGCGAATCCCAGCTACGGTGGCAGGAGCAGCACGGGATCGAACGCTACTACTCCCACACGTCCAGAGAAGAGTCCTCGTCGTCTTCGTCCCGTTGGTTCGCCAGTGCCAGCTCCTCGGAGACGTAGGAAAGCCCCTGCATCAGCCTCACCACCTCGGCCGCGTCGTCGAGGTAGTACCTGGCCTTGCTGGGCTTGCGGCCGACGGTGCACGCGAACACCTCCGCCTTGGACGCTAGCGAGTCCCCGCAGGCAGCGGTGGCGATCAGCTGGAACATGTCCTCGTCGGACCGGTCGTCGCCGATGCACAGGACGAAGTCCGGGCACTGGCCCCGCTCCTGCATCGACACCAGCATGCGCCGAGCCACCAAGCCCTTGCTTACGCCCTGCGAGAGGAAACAATCCCTTTCCCAGTGAGTTCCTATCCCTTCTTCGCCTGGTAATTTATTTGCCCAATGCAAACAAGATGGGAGATCGAGATGATGGAGGAGATTGTTTTCACCTGCGGTTTCACCTCAACAGAGTGAGGCGTGGTCTTCACTGATACAGGCTCGTTTGCAAGCACGCTCTCGAGGTGGTCGACGAGCTCCTTGGCCTGGCATGAGCCGAAGTCAGGGTCCGCATCCTCGTAGTTCCAGACCAGCACCGTCTCCCTGTCCTCGATGGTTGAGCCGTCCGTCGTCTCCCTGTACAGGCACATCACCGGCTCGGCGATCTGCTTCCAGCTGCAGTCGGCAGCAGTGATACAGGTCTTCCATTCTGCGTCCCTCTTACACCTTTATTCAGTAGCAATAACACATTTCAAGGGTCAGAAATGCCCTGACCTAGACAGTTTCTATTTCTAGAGACGTGCATATCTCAGCAACAAATTCAACTAGCAGCCAATTCCACATGCTAATGTTGTATCCAATGTTTCATTCCAACACTATTATGTATGTCTCTGTTGAACCAGCTGTGCAAGTTTCAGCAAATGAAACATTTTTTCACAACAGGACGACACTTGGCATTGTAAGATGAATGAACCATCAAGTTTTTAGTTGTATTATGACACCAAATTAAGTCAGATGATGATATGGAGAAGCGAAAACTGATCTTCAGGAAGTAGGACATAGCAACATACCTCAGGAAGTAGCCATGCTCTGCAGCGATGCCAAGGTTCTCACAAGGGAACCACTCATGAAGAGTGCGCCGGTCATACCCGCTGCAAAGGTAGACCACATTGTTCTTGTCTCGGCACAAGCTGTTGAGGATCCGCACGGATTCGGTGGAGGGACTCTTGTCGATCGCCTGTGGCATCAGCGTTCCATCGTAGTCCAGCAGAATTGCCCGTGTCTTGGCTCTCCGGTATGCTATAAGAATGTTCTCCAAGGAAAGCTTCCTGAAGGTGAGGTCGAGCGACACCACTCTGAACCGCAGGCCGAAGCCGATGCCCCAGCACCTCTTCTGAGAATGGCCCTTGCAGGTCCTCTCAAGGTCATGGAGGAAGCTGTTGGCCCAGTACCCGACGTCGTGGGTGCTCACGTAGCGGAAGTGCTTATCGTGACGCAGCCTCTTCTCATTCTCGGGCAGCACAAGGGCGGTCTCCATGGCGTCAGCCACGGCCTCGATGTTCCACGGGTTCACCCTGATGGCGCCGCTCAGAGACGGTGAGCATCCGATGAACTCGGACACCACCAGCATGCTCTTCTTCTCCTCTGGCTTCCCCTGCCGCAGCATCCTGTCCAGCTTCTCGTTGCCCTGCCGGGAGACAATGTATTCATAGGGAATCAGGTTCATGCCGTCCCTGACCGCGGTCACCAGGCACACCTCGGCGATGACATAGTACGCCACGCGCTCGTAGAACTGCAGCGGCTCGTCGATCAGGACCACCGGCTCGTACCCCAGCTCACCGTACACCTCGTTGATGCGCCGCACCATGGCGTACGTCTCGGCCTGCACCTCGGCGACGTCCTTCCCCCTCCCTCGCGCCGGGTTGGCGACCTGCACCAGCACCAGCTTCCCCCGCCACTCAGGGTGCTGCCGCAGCAGCTCCTCCATGGCAAGCAGCTTGAGGCTGATCCCCTTGAAGATGTCCATGTCGTCGACGCCCAGCATGACCACTCTCCCCTTTCCCGAGTACATCTCCATCAGCTCAGCCACCTTGGCCTCGGTCTCCGGCTTCCCGAGCACCGTCTTGAGCTGCTCCATGTGCACCCCGACGGGCAGGATCTTGATGCTCACCGTGCGGCCGTAGTACTCGAGGCAAATGTGCCCCCTCTTGGACTCGTACGAGAGGCCAAGCATGCGGCCGCAGCAGGAGAGGAAGTGGCGGGCGTAGTCGAAGGTGTGGAAGCCGATGAGGTCGGAGTTGAGCATGGCGCGCAGCAGCTCCTCGCGCACGGGGAGCGTCTTGTAGATCTCCGACGAGGGGAACGGCGAGTGCAGGAAGAAGCCGAGCTTGATTCGGTTGAAGCGCTTGCGCAGGAAGGTGGGGAGCACCATGAGGTGGTAGTCGTGCACCCACACGAAGTCGTCGTCCGGGTTGATCACCTCCAGCACCTTGTCCGCGAAGATCTTGTTGGCGGAGACGTAAGCCTGCCACAGCGCGCGGTCGAAGCGGCCGCCGAGGTCCGGGGACAGCGGCAGCATGTAGTGGAAGAGCGGCCACAGGTGCTGCTTGCAGAAGCCGTGGTAGTAGCGCTCGGCGATGTCGGTGGGCAGGAACGCTGGCACGCAGTTGTGGGTCTCGAGGAGCGCCTGCGCGACGGCGTCCTGGTCGGCCTGCGGGATGTCGTCGCGCAGGCAGCCGATGTAGATGAACTCCATCAGGGGGGAGGATGAGTGGTGGAGGTGGCGAAGGAGGGAGTCCTCGTCCCACTCGAAGGTCCAGGGCTCCTCCGGCGACGCCGGGCGGTGGGTCCGGATGGGGAGCTGGTTGGCCACGATGATGGTGCGCGGCCGCGGCGGCGTGGACGGCGACGCCGGCGCGTCGTCGATGAGCCCGGGAGTGGTCACCACGCGCGGGAGCCGCCGCCGGAGCGCGCCAAGCGCGGCGACCGCCGGCGCCTGGTCTGCCGCTCCGGTTGCCAGGTCGAGGAGGTTGGAATAGGAGCGGGACGCCATGGCCGGCCGCCTTGCCCTCGCAGGGATCCGATGCCAAGCCGGCTCGGATCAAATGTTTAATTTGGGCGTTTTGCTACAAGAAGCAGAATCCTTGCAGCAGAAATCCAAAGATTGGTGTTTGGATCGACCTAGCGAAAGAATGGAGCGGGTGCTTTGGCTCGCTGTTTCTTGCAGGATAGGAACAAGCTCGCAGTGTTTGTGAGAGAAGTGGCACACACTGGACTCAACAATCAGCCACCTATGTCGCTATGCCCACTCTACCTCGGAGGGATGGAGTGAGGGGGAAGAGTCAGAGAGATAGAGAGGATTTTTTTGAGCTTTCAAAGGGATAGCCCTGCTGCCTTTTCTTCTGCTGCAAACTGACGTTGTTGTTCTTGCCTGGTGGATGCGGGGGAGGGAGTACAGCTGGGTGGTGAAAAATTTGGCGGCTGAGAAACTAGCAGTAAAAATTCCCCTTTAAAGCGAGCAATTGAGTTTGTTTTAGCAAGCAAGGAACTCCACTCTGCTGGAGTAAGAAGAAGCTGATAAATATCAGACGGAAAGTGCGGGGAAAAATCAGCGAAAAGGGAAAACGCGAGAAGAATCTCCGAGCCGCAATAAACCCCTATGCTATTAAGATCGAGCTGCTCATGTTGCATGAGGAAGAAGTGGGGGACAGGAGAAGTAGCTTTATAGCAGCAAAGCAAAGCCAGCAAGCTGCAGGGAGGAGGCGCACAAGAACTCCCGCCCGAGCTCACCTGACCTCTCCGGCGTCCTCATGGAGATCCATGGCCTTGGATTAATCAACCGGCCGACGACGGGGACAAACCAGCCGCATAGGACAGCACGACACCGCGGTGTGGGGGTGACAGGGACGGAGGAAAAGAATATGAATTTGCTCGGAGATCGGGAGGGTGGCCTTGTTTGGTCTCGGTTTGGTGGCCTTGCGCTTGGATCTTTCGGCGGCTCCCAGGGGGGAGGAAGAACGCAGGCAGCACAAGTGCACTCCCGATGAGAGGAGTGGGAGTAATCTGGGGAGGAAATTTACCGGCGTGTGTGTGTCGGACGGACGGATGGAGTTCGGTGGCCGTTCACCGTCCTGTAGTTATTGGTTTTATATCATATCAGGCGAAAGCGAAAGAGCCTGGTCGTGTACTGGTGCACTAGACGATGCGACAGCAAATGAATAAGAAAAAGGTAGTACTGAAGTTTAGGTATAAATTTCTTGCTTTTTATCGCTCTGCAATTTCTCTCGAGGGTACAGAACTGACCCCTAGCTATACCTCTACTCGGAGTTCATGAAGTTCAGAACATTTTGCACGGACTGAATGAACAATAAAGCTAATAACCAAACAAAAACCTTCTTTTGAGTATATGTACGTATGAGCGGAACCTGCCCAGGTGTTGTACGCGAGTATACTACGGAGTATCTTCATGGTTTTATTGAAAGAAGAATCATCTGCACATGCTACCTAGATTTGGTACTTCATCTAACTAGGTACGCCTGCAAAGTCGCTAGTCCTCTCAAGAGACCCAAGGAAGAAGAGAGGCGCTAATCCGGATCATTCTTCTGGCATCCTCATCAGCACTCAAATCGCCCCGCGCATTTGGTTGGAGACAAAAACCAGTGCGAACTTTCGTGCTCACGAATGCTATAGTATGCGAGTGGACTTTTCCATTCCTCAAGGGCGCATTGACCATGCTGCCCTCGGGTTTTGCGAGACTACGCGAGCCGCGGCCGGCCGGCCGGCAAGGCAAGCCACAATCGCGTCGCGCGTGGCCATCGGGGTTGGGCCCGACAGCGAACCCTGGCCGTCCGTCCGCCGGCGACGTGGCGCGGCGCGGCACGTTGGAACGGCACCGGCGGGGGCAGTGCGCTAACGGGAGCTTGACAAGTGGATGTCAGCAATCCAACTTGGTGGTGGTGGCGTGAAATTCTTCTGCGAGGGAATCTGATTGGACTCCCACTTTCTGCCCTAGACTAGATGCTGCTTGCCGGATCTCTGCCGTGGCCAGATGAGCTGCTGCTACTAAAAAGGTCCAGATGAGCTGCTGCTACTAAAAAATATAGGAGTATATATTTCAAAAATAAGAAAATAAAATTATAGAAGTTTTGGGAGGAAATATATATTTCAAAAAAGAAAAGGAGTAAATACATGAAATAAAACTCACTGAAAGACTCAACGCCTCATCATTCATCAAAGCAAATGAACTTGCACGCCCCCCTGTGCTAGCATTTTTCAACAAGGAAAAGAATAGGAGTAGAAAATACTCCTACGTATATGAAATAAAACTTACTGAAGGAAGTCTCAACGCCTCATTGTAGTTATTGAGTTGAACATATAAGCCGACTAACAAGATAAACTTTACTTGCTATAAAAAGAAAATATTATTTAAACGGCTGATAAGTTCGACTGATAAGACAAATGAACAGGATGACATCAAACCAAATACTTGTACGATGATGCTAGTGTTGTGCGGGGTCAAATCAGATTAACAGAAGAGGATTACTTTGTGATGGAATCCACCACGGTACGCCCAAGAGATTACAGATAAGGTTTGGGCAAGGTGTACGAAATATTTTATTGCCGGCGCCTTTCCCGGGCACACCGTAGGGGGTACTGTTGCTTCATGTGGGGCTACAAAAACAACGCTGTGCTCTCGTGTCGTGCTGTGGCCTCCGGCACACCGCCCGAGCGCACCAGCGCCCGCCAACGATCCGTGAGGCTGTCCGCAGTTACGTTTCTCTATTTTCATACTTTATACATCTTAGTCATCAAGATTTTCTCCTTTATACTTAATTTTTCTGCACTCATCTATCCTCTTTATATCATCATCTATTCACTATAGGGTCTATTTATCCTTTATCTAAATATATTCATATGTGATCTAGTTTTAATGGATTTATTGAAACGAATTTAATAGTGCAATCAGAATTTAATTTAACTTTTTAAATTTATGAGTTAAAACATTTTTTATCAGACTAATAGACTAATAAAGTAGACCCCACCAAGATTCCCTTCATGCATGCAGCAGAGAGAGCGTCCCTGCCGCGCGTGGTGGAGGGCCGGAGGATAGCGCATGGCCGGGAAGGCGCCGGGAATAGCGAAGCCGGGTCTTTGCCGGACGTAATAACGTACCCCGCTGCAGCTGATTTTTTCCGGCATCATGCCTACATGGCAGGTAGTGTCCGTGATACCGGATAGCAGTGCAAATAGCCTCGGCACTGTTCCGCTCCGGCCAGCCGTTTGCTGCTGCGTCTTGTGCACACTCACCGCAGTGCCACACGGCAGCCAACTCGTTCGTTTCCTGCACCGGCCGGCGAGTCGGCGACATAGCCTGGCTGCGTGGCACCAGCGTTGAATGCACTCCGGGACGTCATTGGCCTGGTGCGGCGGCCTGCAGGCTGCAGGTGTGGAGGATGACTGGATGAGGCAGAGGACCACCAGCTAGGCAGCAGCAGCCAGCCCTGCACCCGTGTCCGTGCGAGCAGGGCGGCGAGCGGCGCGCCAGAGGCAGCAGCGTTCCGGTCCCGATTGTCCTGGATCCAAACGGCCAGGAAATCAACCAGCTGGTTGCCCGGTTACGGAAGGGGCCGTGCGATGTGACGACGGGGCCTGGCCGTCAACACATCGGTTGGTACACCGTACACCTGACCAGCTGATGCCGACGCCTCAATTCTGCCCTGTGGGCAAGAGGGCACTCGATGCGAGGGTGTGTCAGGTGTGCGCGCGCGCAGTGGCTCGCCTTCAGGTTCTTCAGGGACTTGTTTTTGGTCTCGATCTCACTTGAGTTCGAGCCTGATTACATACTGTATGATTCATCTCTAGAAACTGGGCTCGATCGACCGGTCATTAGTCGTTGTCTCTGGGAGCACTTGATGACGATTAGAACTCTCGCCGTCACCGATTCTCGTGCTGATGTTTTCAGTGTTCTGCTTTTTTTTTTCCCCAGCTGAGGCGCCCTTCGATGATGGGCCGATTGTTTGCTTACAGTGTCGGCTTTAGGACAAGCAATCTGGACCCTTGTTGATGGAGGATGGGCGCGTGTCGGGCGCGACACCGTGGCCGTGCATCGGGCATTGTTGGATCTGATAAGCACAGTGGTAACCGTACAATAATGTCTCCAGATTTAATCCACCAAATGATGCTTTTAGCCGCGAGATTAGTCGCTAGTACTGTGGACTGTGATATGACAGTGTACTTTTTCCCAGGATATTTTGCGGTGGCATTTCCAGTTTCATCACAGATTGAGGCAGGGAGTATTGTTTTCCTACGAAAACATCACTTTACTTCTGTAGCTACAGTGATCTGAGAGAGGGAAAAAAAAAAAAGAGGCTTATGGGCTTATGGCTACAGCTGCAGCTGCGGTTTTACTCCAGCAAACATAATTAGTGGCAGATTCAGCGAAATAGGTGAGGAAGGGCTCCTTCCATTGCCTTTTATTCCCAGTCCCACTTCTTCTAGTCTTCCATGGGTAAATTGAAATCTAGGCCTTGTTTAGATTGCAAATTTTTACAACTTTAGCTACTGTAGCATTTTCGTTTGTATTTAGTAATTATTGTCCAATCATAGATTATCTAGTCTTAAAAGATTCGTCTTATAATTTACAACCAAACTGTGCAATTATTTACTTTTTTATTTACATTTAATACTTCATACATGCATGTAAAAATTAATGTGATGGAAAGAGAGTGAAAAAGCTTAAAATTTAAAGGGCTCTAGCAAGGGTTCTATTCTTCAAGTGGCGATAGCAGAGGCTTGAACCCACCCTGTTCCGGTGCTAGATCCGTCTTTGAATATAATAACCTTCCCACAAAGGCTGAATGAATCTTACGGTTAAGAGGGATAAGGAAACATGGGTTCCTTGTTAGCATCAACATGGGCAAGGTTCAGTGAACCCTGGACGGCGATGGCAATGCTTCACCAGGTGCAAAGAAAAAAACAAACAAAAAATTAGGAAAAGTCTTGGCCACCATCTTTGCTTGTACTGGCAAAAGAGTATATATGGATAAGCAACAACAGCAAGTTGGAGCTCCCGTGATGGTGGATGCTGTTTTTGCTTTGTTTATTGCTGCTGCTGATAGTGGACAGGTAAACCACTGTTGTCATTATTGGGAATATTGGCATTTGCGGTGCTACCGGGCCCCACTATAGCACTTTTTAGTAATTCTACTAGTAGTACCCTTCACTTTAGAATTCTTAATAACACTCACTTTTGGCCATGGCGATTCGATCGATGGCCAAGCGAGCCTTGTTTGTTAATTTTTAACCAAATTACGTGGTTGCCCCTGCCTTTTAAGGCCTTGTTTGTTTTATTCCAAAACCATGGAGACTAAAGAGGATTAGAAGGGGTCCAGAAAGATTTTAACTTGTATAGGAGATTTGATTCCATTTAATTCCTTCTAGTCCCCTTGATTTTGAGACAAAACAAACAAGGTCTAAAAGCATCTTCAATAGTTCTTAAAAAACATGTGGTAAATTGACGAGGTTTCCAAGTGACTAAAAAAAAGTTGGGAGCATATTTATTGGGTTCACCAATTTGTAGAATCTCGATCCTAGAAGATAATGTTACATCAGGAATTATATACTATTTTTATATTATCCTAACCAGTATTATATATATTTTTCTCTCTTGTATATTTCTTACTATAAATTCTCATGTACATTTGCATCAGAAACTCTTTTCTACTTTTTATCATTTTCCACATGCTTCTAGCTTTAGTTTGACTGATGGATACAACACGTGGTAGGCCGCAGGTATATCTGTGTGATCGGTCGATTTTCCAAGCGCGGAAAGTTTAGGAGTTCAGAAAGGGAGTTGTTGGAGAGCAACTATTTTTCAATCTTGTTGGAAAATCAAGATCGGAAGCGTTTTTTGGAAACTATGGGAGATGCTCTAAGGCATGTTTGTTTTGATACTAAAATCAAGAGGACTAAGGGGGATTAAATCCTCTACAAGTCAAAATCTTTCTCCCCCTCCAATCTCTCCGTTTTTTGGTTTTGGGATCAAACGTACAATCTAAAAAGTAACATGATGGAAATGGCAGAGCTCAATGTTGTTATAGAGATCCAACATGTTAATCGCACTAGCTCCACAGTAACTTTCAGTGTTCGCAGTATATTACGTGAGAACCGTAGTCCGTAGCTACGGAAGTAAGCGTTTGACATGGTATAGTAGCAGAGTACCAGTGAATTGTTTGTCCACTTGTCCAGGAGCTGAAGAAAAACACGCGGGAACGTGGTTGGCCTGGCGCCCCTGGCCGGTGTCTGGAATATGATGGCCATACGCGAGCGGCGAGAACGTACGTTACGTTCCAACAGGGAGTAAGCTACGTAATAATTAAACTAGACAAGAAGTCTTGACACATTATCTACCGATTGGTGTTGTACGGCGTCTGGTTTGGCTAGATTTTTTTTTTTTTTTTTTTTTTTTTTTTGGCGTGGCAAGTTCACACGTTATTTTTTAATAAGGTCGCATACACCCGTACCAACAACTGGTTCCCAGATTTTTATTTGTTAGTACAAGGCAAATTGTGGACGAAATTAAGATTCCGGTAGATTTTTATTGTTAGCCGGCCAGTAGCTTCGTGCCTTGGGCATGGAATGTATATGTCAGTATGTGATGCGAGATGACCAAGCAAAAGTGGCAGCCCATTCTACGTCAAAAGTATTGGCAATTCATTTGGAGGAAGAATCATACAGCACGAGGATCGCTGAGAAAGTGGCACAGGTTCCTTTCGGCTATAATGGTCGAGCCTGTAGAACCACTTCAGGAGTCGATCGAAGGTTTCAGACACGGTGCCCACTGCCACTGCGGGCTTGTCTACGTACTCCACCAGCGGTTCTTGTGATCTTGTCGATGCGGCTTTTGCGATCGAACAAATCGTTCAGAACATAGTGGGGGGTTCAGTTGGGGCCTCCTGCTCCTGTCGCCGTCGCTTTCTGCGTGCCTGCGACGATGCGATAAGCCGAGGTCGTCAACGTTGTTTATGACTCATCGATATCGCAAGAATAAAGGGCATCGGCGACGGTGTCGTGGCATCGCGGATCCGGCGGCCGGCCATTCTGGGCGATCTCTGGTTCTGTTTCTGATCACAAGGCGGCGGCGTGCTGAGTGCTGACTGCTGAGCATGAACCTGCATGCGTACGCACGCGTCAGCAACTCCAGATCGGTGCTGCCGCTCGCTACCTGGCGCCTCTGGATTCGGTTTGTTAGTTAGGTCGCCGTCTTGATTAAACCCTAAAGAAAACCATAGGCTTCCGCCACTGGTTCTTCGTGAATGATGACCATGAGTAGTGAGGTGTCACAGCGAGCCAACGCCGGGCCGTGGCGTTGCCGGCCGGTGCGGTCAGTACGCACTACCACTGCGGAATATGGGACGCATTTGCATTGCATCTTCTTCTTTTTCAGCTGCAGCAGGCCGACAACCAACCAAGAGCCAATGTTCAGAAGCAACATCCATGGAGCATGTCGACGAGTGTCGCCGGGAACTTTCACCAGATTCCTCTCTATGGATGAACACTGCTGATGGATGGTGCTGTCTACTGGCTACTGACTCGCTTGTGATTTCAGGAGGAGGGAAAAAAAGTTTTGGCTGCCGCCTGCTCGGCGTGCGAGTTACTGTACACTTTTGTATGTGCAGCACAGCAGCAGAACCGGCATCTCGCACGCACAGGTCTCCGATAAGGATAAGCCCTAGGCCACGACTCACGACGCATACTTTATTTGAGCCTAATTGCAACTTGCGAGATGCTCTTATCTCGACAGTACGTCGTTGAGGATTCCATGTGCTTTGCACGTTGCGCAACGACGAAAGCAGCGATGCGAAAGTTGGCCTTCTGTATGTATACAGTAGTAGTTTACAACGGGAAGAGTACTGCAGGAAAACAAATCCTATGCAGTACGGCCGGAATGGGCATCGAGCAGATAACGAAATGGCCTGCGAGCCTCCAATGGAGTCTGGCCCGTTTTAAACTCGGTTCGGCGCCGATCTGCAGTTTTGTATTGGCCCATTGGGGCGCACGTATCCGCCGCATAGGGCTTAGCGTTTGGGCTGGATGCCGGATGGATCCACGATTATTGGACTGCACTATATCATAGTTGTGTTTTTTTTTGACAAGTCATAGTTGTGCTGCAGAGCAATGCTATTGTCCTTTTTTTTTTACAACAGCATATATTATCTTAAATAAAGTAGCCATTTTACAACCCGGCCCTCTAAGGAAGACTAAATCAATAAATCAGCCGTTAAGAGAGTCACACCGAGGACTGAAGAATGTCGTTGAAATCGTTGTCGAAGGTAGAGGAAGGCAGGAAGCTCAAGCTCAGATCCCTAGAGGCATAACCGTCGAGCCAACGCCCATAGAGGAGCCGCCTAACTAAAGCAGCGAGCATGAGGACCGGTGGCTACAAGATAGAAATTGATGTGAGCAGCGAAGGTTGTAGAGCTGAGAAGAATGGTTCTCCGCGGTGACGTTTTATTGTGGAGTCGGAGGTGGGGGAGAGGAGATCTAGGAGAACAGATTTATTTTATTTATACTGACCTTGGTAGGGACGTTGTCGATGGCGAGGAAGGCATGAAGCTACCGAGGAGCACCACAACAAACGACAGCGCGACAAGGCAAGGTAGACACCCTCACACATCCATCCCGAGGGAACTTTAAAGCTACTTGCTAGAAGAGGAGAATGGATAGAAGAGGATTGGCCCACCCACCCTCGTCACCGCAAACATGACGGGAAAGAGGCAGAGGGCCGGCAACAGGACTCCCTCGCGGTGGCTCTCAACACTGGCCCAAGTACGATACCAGACAAGACTTCTGGATGCATCAACTATTGTCCAAGTTGACCTTGAGCACAAAGATTGATTCTAGGTTTGTTGTTTGCATTAGTTTACTAGGAGTTGGAGGCAAACAGTAAGTAAGGTGATTAGTAACTGCTCTTCAACTAGTTATTAAATCCATTAGTTATAGATAGGAATTAATAGCGCCAGTTATTAATTCTTGTCCATCTCGAGACTCCTTATATGCAAGTGTTGCGTTAACTGTCCCCACCGAATGGGGACATAGGCCCGTGCAAGAGCACAAGCGCCCCGCTGCTTGGGCTTAGGCTTCCTTACTAGCGCCACGGTTTGGGTTGATTAATATTCAATATATGTAAATCTTTTTGATACCCTAGAGCGTTGTTAAAGCATATTATATTAAATTTTTCTACTTAATATAAAGACGCGCAAAGCTTTTTATATGATTGTGAAAAAAATGATTGCCTATCAAGCAAACCTCAACAAACCTCTGCTCAGCCAATTGATAAGCTAAAAACGACTGGTATTTTAAAAGAAAAATATCATTAAAATGACCGATAAATCGACTGATAAGTTGATAAGCTGAAATAAATAGAGCCAAGGTGGTAGCACAATGGAAACTGAAACTGTAAATGGACAGCACTGCCAAAGAATATACACCTTTTCCAATCTTCAGACAAGCTCACAGAGGTGAGTGCCAGTGCCAGACCGTCATCGACTCGTGCGGTCAAAAAAAGGAGTTGAAGTTGAAATTGGGCAGCTCGAGCGTGACTCGTAGGAACGCGAGGAGGCCGAATGGATTCGGTCGTGACCGTCACATTGGCGGTTCGTATATGGCAGCAGGACGAAGAGTCGATGAAGACGAGAAAGCGCGTCGCTGATGGACTCGCTCGGTCCAGTCGACTTCCGCTAACAATGACGTCGGCAACGACGGTTTGTGTTGTGCCTTGTCCCGGGTTGAAGCAAAGAATTTCGTGCCACACCCTCGAGCGCGACACAGCAACATCTAGTACTCCGTATGCGACTCTGACTCTTCTGCCCCACACGAAAACCCGACCCTACCAATCGTCGTAGTACACCAGCACTATCACTGATACCGAGGACCCACCTATTTCGTACCCACTTGTCATCGTGTCGGCATAGAAACATGTACAATAGCTACAGTATTGTCCGGCCACGCGCCTTCCGTGATCTAACCAAAACAAATATCCTCTCCCACATTTTCCTTTTCTTATCATAAGAACCGTACAGGTACAGATCATCGTCAAATCAAAGGAAATTGAACGAAGCAGCCCAACCAAAATCCCCTCGCCGCCTCGTCCCTTTCCCGTTCGCCGACCCTTCTCGACTTCTCTCGTCCCGTCGTCGCCTCAATCTCGAAGCCTCTCTCCGGCGCAGCCGCCTCAATCGCCTCGAAGGCCTCCTCCAACCAGAAATCCTCTAGGATTTCCGCGTCGTCCGTCGCGATGGGCTCCAAGAAGCGGTCGCCGCAGCATCCCGCCTCCCCAGCCGGCGGCGAGGCCGGCGCGCAGACGGCGGGGAAGGCCACGCCGGTGGCGGCGCCCGCGCCCGCGCCCGCGCCCGTGTCGGTGGTGCCCAAGCCTCCGGACGTGGCGCCCTTCCTGACCAAGGTCTACGACATGGTCTCCGACCCGGCCACCGACGCGGTCATCTCCTGGAGCGCCGGCGGCGGCAGCTTCGTGATCTGGGACTCGCACGCTTTCGAGCGCGACCTGCTGCCGCGGCACTTCAAGCACAACCACTTCACCAGCTTCATACGCCAGCTCAACACCTACGTGAGAATTACCCTGATCCCTAACACTTTTTTATGCCTACATACATGTTAGTTCCGCGTGCGCGGTTTTGCGCTGATTAGGGGCGATTGTTGGTTTACAGTAGATTCCGTAATACGGCTAGCTTGTAGCTTTGTTTTCGAAATTGCAATACATTCTGATTATAAAAAAATGCTAGTCTCCTTTTTTGCCCCCCTAAGGCTAGTTTCTTTTTTTTTTTTTTTTTTAAAAAAGGAATGCTATGCTCCTTCGATTTGTTGATCCTTCAGCACCTTCTCTTGATGTCATTTGAGTTCTTTTTATATAACAGAATAGCTGGTCCTGCCATTTTAGGTACTTCGAAAACAAAACCGCATGTTGAATTTGGTTGGAAACCTTTGGTGATGGATGTATAGATTATCATTTTGCATTTTGATGCTTCTTTTGTAGTTGTATTGAGGTTATGTATCACTGAATAGCTGGATGTGCAAATTTGTAATTAGTTCTGCTCTGTACTTCCCAAAGCAAAACTGAATAGTTGAATTCGGTTGCAAGCTCTGTAAGTCTCTTTCGGTCAATTGCTCAATACGGACCTTAATGCATACAAGACCTGCCATCTGTGATCTTTTTTTTGTTGTTCTTCTGCAACCAGTTGGAAATTTTCCACACCTTATCAAAAGCTCGTTGGATTCTGGCCCCGTCTGATTCCCTTGTGATTTTTAAATCCAGGTGCCAAAATCTAGATTTTCATAATCTGGATTCTGCATATCAAGAATCCCTTCCTGTTTGGATTCTTGGATTGTTGTTGTGGATTCTAGTAATGTGAAAACTTATTTCCTAAAATACCCTTCAACTGTCTTATACTAGTAGAGGATAAGGCCGGGGGCAATTTGGTCCTTTGGCATCTAGAGAAGTGAAGTATCCTGAAAAATCCAGCTCTCGCTGGATTGTGAGATTTTGGGAATCTGTCGTAGAGATAATTTTTAACCCTTCCAGAATCCTCCCCGTTTGGCATGCTTGGAGATTTTTTTATCTTCTTTCCGTTATCCCGAGGCATCCAGACGGGGCCTCTGTAGCCTATTGCCCTGCTACTTAACTAGCATCCTAGCCTGATGCTCCATTGCATGAAGCTGCTGCTAATTGTTTGCATGAAACTTCATGCTTGTACTGAAATAGTGACATATGGTCTCAGGTCCATGTTTTTTTTCTCTTCAAGCATTTACTAAAACTCTTGCATGAAGCATGCACCTAGACTGTAATTGTGTATATAGAAATAGACACATTGCTTAAGTATTATAATTATGTTGAAAATCATCTGCGCTGTCGAACTAACTATTATTTTGTCCGCATATTATATGCTGTAAGTTCATGTTGGATCTTAACTTCTGTTGTTTCATGAATTCACTGATGTTCTTTTTCATGATCAGGGATTTCATAAAGTTGATCCAGACAGATGGGAATGGGCCAATGAAGGTTTTGTTAAGGGCCAAAAACATCTTCTGAAGACCATCAAGAGAAAGAAGAAATCCTCTCAGGATGTACCTAGTGATCTGCAGTCGGTGCCTGTCAAAACTGCACCTGGCACTGAGAATATCGAGATAGGAAAATATGGAGGCCTTGAAAAGGAGGTTGAGACACTTAAGAGGGACAAGGCCCTTCTAATGCAGCAGCTTGTAGATCTAAGGCAGTACCAGCAATCATCTAGCCTTGAAGTGCAGAATTTAATTCAACGCCTCCGTGTGATGGAACAGAACCAGCAGCAGATGATGGCACTTTTGGCAATAGTTGTCCAGAATCCAGATTTCCTCAACCAGCTCGTGCAGCAGCAGCGCAGGAGTAACTGGTGGAATGATGATGGTAAAAGGAAAAGAAGGTTCCAAGCTCTGGAACATGGTCCTGTAGATGATCAGGAGACTTCTGGTGGAGGCGCCCAAATTATTCAATATCGTCCTCCTGTTTCTGAAACTTCCAATCAACCGAAACCAGCAAATGAAGCTTTCTATTCAACCCCCGCGCAACCAATTTCAAGCTCTTCACAACCAGATTCCAGCCCTGCACTTGAGATGCCCATGGATTTAGAGATGACTTCAAACAACGTTGATGCCCTTGATCCAACTGGGAATGATTTTACTGACACCTCTGCTCTATGTGAATGGGATGACATGGATATATTTGGTGACGAACTAGAGCACATTCTTCTACAGCCAGAGCAGGACTTTCAAATGGACCCTCTAACAGTTGAAGATTATGGTTATGATCGTCCACGGTTAGAGCAGGACTGTCAGATGGAAGCACAACAGAATTGCAAAAATTCTCAATATGGTATGTACTAATTGACGTATGCCATTCTCTAATTCAGTTCTCTTTTTTACACAAAGCATGCATATGTAATCTTATTTGGCTGCTGAATTTCTGTGCCTAGTTGCCTGTGTCAAGGCAAAGGGAAAACTATGCATCTGATGTACTATAATACTGATTAGGCTGATAGTCAGCCATATGCTAGGAATTTACAAGGACAGAAGACTTTCTGGGTCACATTTCTGTTATTGTTTGGTCACTTATGTGTGAGTTTTCATTCTGCTTATGTTGGTAGAAACAGTGCAGAAGCAAATAAATGGCTGCTATTTCGCTATACCAAAGCATTGAGCAGTCTCAATTCCTTTCACAGCTAGGCCTATATAGTTCAGGGTTAGTCTCATCAGACGCTAGGCCTATATAGTTCAGGGTTAGTTTCATCAGACACAAAACAGTAGGAAAGGAGCTTGTTGTGTTTTGTTTTACATTATATGTTTTTACACTCCCTCCGTTTCAGTGTATAAGGCACTGTTTGACTCAATGCGATCTCCATAGTTATATTTATCTACAATTTATAATATCTCTTATATGATAATGTTTCTGGCAACAAACCCTAAATGAATACAAATTATCATTTTTGTATAAACAAACTCTCTTTTAAGGCTTATTGTTAGTTGAGAATTACAAGGTTTGAATCTGAATGCATTCATGCCTTGCAAAAAAGAAATTTGGGAGTACAATTCATTAGTTGTTAATTGTGATGGAAGAAACAGGAAAAGTAATTGTACAAGGGTTCATGCCTTACAAAAAGAAATGTGGGAATGCAAATCATTAGTAGTTACAAAAAAGAAAAAGGGTAAGGAATTGTACAAGGGTCAAATATAGGTCCACACAATATAGCCGGTTTTGAAGTACAGGAAAATGTTTTATTCCCTCATTTAGGAATTAGGACACACATGTATACCCAAGAACCTTCACTTCCAACTTTTTGGAAAAACTTCTCCATTACAAAAGCCAAAACGACTTGCAATTTGTAAAGGATAGAGTACTATTTTAAATAAAGATATTATAGTTATGAAAGTCTTTCCATCATGAATGTAGTGACATCAACCGTGTATTCTAGTGCATAGATGTCAATATGGTAACAATGAAGAAACCAATAGGCGAGATAAACTTCAGAAACAATTTGAACGTCTTCTTTACAGCGATTAACCCAACAGGCGGAATAGGAGCATATAATTGAATGTATTTATGGGCCAAGTTGAAGAAGTTTTTACTGGCCTGAATCCTACAATGACCTACATTTGAAATTGGAGGGAATGTTTTTTTTAACCTAATGGATAACCATGGCAAATTCTGATATGAAAGCTGGCCTTGGAATTGATTACAAACCTATTGTCATATGCTTTAATTTTTGTGTACTTTTCTCCTTTATCCAGTAGTCCTAATTTATTTAACTGTCTGTTGTTTCAGCTGATGTCATAACTGAAGCATGAGGGGTGGTCTTTGAGAATGTTGTCCAGTAACATCAGTGGATAGAGGTGCTTTACAATTAAAAGCCCTTTGCGCTGTGTTCTATTCATGAACTTTAATATTACTTTGCATGATCAAACACAAACCAGGGTCAACTATTTATTTGACCCCTTCACTATCACAATAGCTAGGTTCCTTTAAAAAAAACTATTACAAATAGCTTCCTTTCAAAATACAAGTCAGTATTGACTACTTTTCATCTAGACCATAATTATGGCTTGACCTGTCCATGTCTCTCCTCTGGCATCAAAATGCATTTTGATGTGGGTTTCTTTGGTTTCTCTTTCGGTCTTTCCCACACAATCGACTTCGATATGACTGCCATTTAGCTTTGGCAGGAACATATTCCTTCCTTTGACACTTGAGTAAATAAGCTTACCTTATTCTATAAGTATTACCTTATTGTATAAATAACTGGAAAAGGGATAAGTGATTGAGCATTTCTTGCAAGTATGTAACAACATATAAAATATGAGAACTGCCTTAAAAGTGGTGCATTTAGTTGGAACACATAAACTAGTATACCAAGTTATTTGCATCCATTTTATTCACCATCTCTTTATCCCTCATAGCCTTTTTATCATCAGTTGCAATTTACAATTAGCAATGTAGTTCCCGTTACTGATGTGGTTTCAGTTTCTGCAGATTTGTGATGAACAGAATCTTTAGAGTGGCAGGTTGGCCACCATTGGGAACATGAAAACTCAATACTGTCGGGATTGCTCAGAATTTGATTTGTGATGAACAGAATCTTCACAGTGGCAGGTTAGCCACCATTGGGACCCTGAAAACTGAAGACCGTCGGGATTGCTCAGAATAAAGTATACTAATACTAAAAAAAATTACAGTAACACATGCTGACTAGCTACACCCAAATTCACTCGATCAAGGCATTAGGACAATGTTTTTGTTTTTGTCCCAGGTCTAGCTACACCCATAGCACCCATTGATCATGTTGTATATACTGTTGTATTGGATGAACATTGAGCAATTTTGAACATTTTCATTTCGTGCGATGACAACACGGGCTTCCTAAGTTGCGTTTGTTTTGGGCAGAATGACTAAACGAAGCCTTCCCAGAAGAGAGTATTTGGGTACAGTATATTGACATGAACATTTTAGGCTTGATTGGTTGGCTACTAAAATTTGCCACGCTATAAATTTGGCAAGCCATGATTTTGGCTAGTAATTGGTTGTCTATTAAAATTTGTCAACTACTTATATTTGGCTCGTCAAATCTTTGATAACTTTTTTGTCCAAGATTTAGCTTGTCAAATCCTTAGTAGGGTAAATTTTAGTTGCCAACCAATCAGACTCTTTTTAAGTCATAGCAGGACTGTAAGTGAATGAATGAATCCCGAGCTAGTAATTCTTCTTTCCCAGAGCACGTAATAATTGGGAAAAAAACAAGTTAAACCTATCCATATGCAAGAACCTATCGGTAACAAGGACGGTATATCAAATTAGACACAACATGTACGATGATTATATTGATGCAGTGTTTGATGCTGGCTGTGGAAACTCAGGTGTGATGATCAGGGACTTGGGTGGAGGATTCATAGCAGCGGCGTAGGACTTATTTGGTTGGTGAACAAAGGTTGCCACGCTAAAAGTTAGTCATGCTACAGTTTTTTTTGGCAGCTATTTGGTTCACTGCTACAGCTATGGCACGTTAAACTTTCATAGCACCCTGCCCCACATGTCATAAACTCATTTTGTGCCAAAGCTTGTCAAAAGTTTGGCGTCGTTTTTGCTCGCCACACTTTCTTTGGCAGCCATAGTCTGCCGAAGGTTAGGCGTGGCAAGTTAAGATCACTAACCAAACATGCCCTAGTTTTCAGATGCTGACATGGCTGAGACACACTATGCTTTAAGAGGGTTTGAGATTAGCGAAACACCTGGGTTGTAGCAGATTCGTAGTACAATCTAACTTTATGAAAGTTGTCCAAACAATACATGATGATGTTTTTCGGCAATGACATCAGCTTCAATTTTTTATGAATGTTATAATTTGTGGAGGGACTTTGCAAAGATTTCTATTGAACATTATGACAGAGAATCCAACCACGTTGCCCTTGAGTTAACAAGTGCCTATGATGTAATTGGGTCGATAAACTCCTAATTGTATTTGGCCTATTTATTTGTCTTATAAGTCAAGTAGAACAATATTTTTCTCTTAGAATAAATCAGCCGACTTTTAATGCCAGCTGAATAGTCTAATTGTTCATCTTCTATTAAACGATGTAACATTATTCTCGGATGAATAAAGCTTGCTGAATGGCTTTGTGACTTAAAAGAAAAAATTTGTGACTTAAAAAAAGACCTTTTTGCAAAAAAAAAAAAAAACTCAGGGTGACTTTTTATGCGAGAATTAGGGGCCTGCCAAATACGCTCCAAATATGAAATATCTGCGAGTAACACGTGGGAAATTTGCCTAGTTTTATTACTGTGGCCACGCTAGATGTCGAGAAAGCCGTGCGGCTCTCTTTGACTGTAGATAAGAAAGAAAGAAAGCCAGCTCCGACCTTCCGACTAGCCTCCGACACTGTACCGAGCGAGATAATATCTGACATAGCCTGTCCGCCACCGGGTACCTCTTTCTCCGGGTAGTGCACCTGCGGAGCGGCGAGGAGCAGACGGGAACGGGGATGGGAAGCGCAGGGGCGCTGCTTTGGCACCCGCCGCCGCAGCTGCACCCCGGTGGCGTCCTCTTCCGCCAGAGCCGGCCCTTCCTACGCCAGCGCAACCTGCCTCTACTATCGCTAGCTGCCGCGGCGCTCGAGCCCGAGCGCCGCCGCCGGCAGCGCCTCCGCTGCGCTGCCGTCGACGGGGACGGCGGGCCCCGGGAGGCTGGGCCACTGTCACAGAAGGAGTCTCCGTCCGGCGGCATCGGGGCCGCACTCGAGGATAGGGAACCGACTCCAGGACCTCCTGGTACGCCTGCCCTTTTATATAGAACTGCTCTGGTGCGGCGGTGGAGCTCCTAGACTATTCAATCATATGCTGAATATGAGCTCACATTGTTTGTCGTAGGAGGGGATCGAATCACGGAGTAGTGTCATGAAAATTCCTAATCTACAGAAACAATCGACTGAGAAATGTTAGAAGTCTGACTAAAACCTAATAGAAGATAAGGTTTAATGTCCATTGTACCTAAAACGTTTTTTTTTTTTTTTGTTTTTTTCGAATATTATACCTAAAACGTTGTGTTATGTTGTCAGCTAGTAGGGAATCTTCTCTTGTTTGTTGGGATGCATATGTGTCAGATCCTAGTTCAGTTGGTTGTGGGTGTGGATGTACGCCCACACCACCCAAGTTCAAGTCCTCGTCGAGGCGAATTTGGGTGAATATTTCTTCTTCCTAGTTCCTTCTAGGGTTCTGGACATGACAGATGGAGTCATATAGTTGCATTTAAAACAATGGAGTCATATAGTTTGCATTTTCTGGATATGAGATATAGAGATGGAGTCAGATAGTTGCATTTTGATGTATGCAAGGGTGATAATTTCATCATAAAAATACTGAATGTGGGAATACCTTAAATATCCCATATTTCTTTGACATCCTGGAAGTCAGTGTAGAAAGGTTGAAAGAGAGGAAAATACGGGGGCGAAGCTAGGATAAATTGTCGAATTTGGGTGAATATTTCTTCTTCCTAGTTCCTCCTAGGGTTCTGGACATGACAGATGGACTCGTATAGTTGCATTTTCTGGATATGAGAGATAGAGATGGAGTCAGACGTATGCATATGTCAGATACTGAAGGACCCAACCACCGAAGAGGTATGGGTAGCCAAAAAAAAATGGAGTCATATAGTTTGCATTTTCTGGATATGAGATATAGAGATGGTGGAGTCAGATAGTTGCATTTTGATGTATGCAAGGGTGATAATTTCATCATAAGAATACTGAATGTGGGAATACCTTAAATATCCCATATTTCTTTGACATCCTGGAAGTCAGCGTAGAAAGGTTGAAAGAGAGAGGAAAATACGGGGGCGAACTAGGACAAATTGTCGCCAGGGTTAGTGCAAATTCCCAGTATTAACTTGTACATTCTGATAGTATAATACTATGCGTAACAATAATCGACAAAACAACAAACAACATCATAGTAACCTCCTGTAGTTTCCCTCTACAGTTATGATCCTCCATCTTGTGAAATCAAACTACCACAATATCAATTCGAGTTAAATAAAGAAATAAAAAATTTAAAGGTGAGCTGGCTAGGCATTTACTATAGTAAATTGTCTCAAACTCCACTATTTTTAGTTGTACTGGCCTGAGCTATTTTTTTCATGTTACATGATGGTTATCTTTTTTTATTTAATTATACCTTGCTACAGTTTTATTTCTGGAGTATATGACATAGCTACACTTACACCCAGAATATTGATTGGACTTTACAACTCAAACTTACCTTTTGCAGTGGAAAATGGTTCCTTCGGAGGCCCCTCAGAGGAAGAACAGAGTGCTCTGTATAATTTTCTTTATCCAAGCAAAGACTTACTTCCAGATGATAAGGAGATGAGTATATTTGATCATCTAGAGGAGCTTCGTGAGAGGATTTTCATCTCAGTTTTGGCTGTTGGGGCTGCGATACTAGGCTGTTTTGTTTTCTCAAAAGATCTGGTTCTTTTTCTAGAGGCGCCAGTGACTGTTCAGGGTGTTCGGTTTTTGCAGCTCTCGCCTGGGGAATTTTTCTTTACAACATTAAAGGTGAGACTCCAGAAATCTGAGTGAACATTCTAGCATTTAAGTTTGCCTTAACAATATTCTTATCGTTTCTACTACTCTCCTTCCTGTTCTCTTTTCAATTCAGAATAGTGCATCTCAATCCTATATCCAAGTAGCATTTTTTTTTTCCCTATGTAACGTTTGATGCATGGTTTGTATCTTGTCTTGAGGAAATCATCCACAGACTTCATTACTACATTCTGATTGTTATAGCAACTTGCAATGCACTGGAACAGGCTCTTTCTTATTTCATGATTCTAGCAATGTGTGAGCCAATCTGGAGTTGATTGTGGTCTCACATGGTGCGCAGGGGATGCATGCATCTGATTCAGGTTGTGTGAAATTTTAATCATATTTGTGCAAACCACATCCACTGGTAGTCCTAAAGACCAAACAGATGAAAATCTTCTCACACATTGTTCGAAAGCTTAGGTGCAAAGTCCATATACGTAGGTGCCTGTTTTCATCACCTTACTAAATTATAATTCAAAATTGCTAGTACCTAATGAACATGTCTGCATACTCAAGATTTGAAGACCGTTGCACATATTGGCTGAGCTAGTGCAGGGAAATCTCTCACTATTTAATGAGGTGAAGCATGTGAAATCAGTTAGTCATGTTGTATATGCTTTAGCTGTTATTAGATTGGTTCTTTACAAATAGAAAGGTTAGTGTGTAAGGGAAAGGGATATTAGATTAAATTCATGAAAGGATACTGGGGTCATCGGTGGCATATAATTTTTCAATCAGTTAGTCATGTTGTATATGCTTTAGCTGTTATTAGATTGGTTCTTTACAAATAGAATCCAATCTAATTACAAATACTTTTGCTAATAAAATTTTTCTTAAATGATCTCCTTGTGGAAACCAGTTGGTTTTTCCATCCAAAATAGCTACTGCATACCTGGCTGCCAGGGCTTTGCTGACCAGAGTACCAGACATTCATACTTGAGTAACTAGTGTTTAAAGTTGTGTTACATAGTACATCTTTGATGAGAGGTTTGCAGTATAGCTGTTCACTGTTGTATGATTTAATGATTTCATCCATGATAAGGTGGATAACTAGTGACAAGTGCTCCATACACTGGCCCATGAACAACTCTCAATAGTTAATACTGCTAAATTTCGTCAGTGTTGCTAGTCTGCAGGAGGCAAATTCAAAGCGAATGCCCTGTTTGTCACAGCTTTAGCTCCGAGGTTCACCTTAGATCTGGACTTCGTATGCTAAAATCATGAATCTTGGGACTAACTTTTGTCTAGAATAGAAATAAAACAGTTCAACCAAACAACTCAGGTGTACACTACTTCCAGCTACAGCTCCACAAAGTTTCTAGTGTTAGAAATACCTAGCTCCAGTAAATCCACATCTTTATTGAAGGTGGAGCTCTGCACAACAAGCCTATATTACCATTCTCGTGCAATTTCCATACTTTACGTCAGCTTTATTTTGCAGTTGTCATTACAAATTTAAACTGTTAATTATCCATTGTTTTCAATCCCATGCAGGTTTCAGGTTATTGTGGCCTTTTACTTGGAAGTCCTATCATTTTGTATGAGATCATTGCATTTATTATCCCGGGTCTAACAAGGGACGAGCGGAAATTTCTTGGGCCTATTGTGTTGGGTTCTTCTGTTCTATTCTACCTAGGCATTTTCTTCTCCTACACGGTTCTCAGCCCTGCTGCGTTGAACTTCTTTGTGAATTATGCAGATGGGGCAGTGGAATCATTGTGGTCAATAGACCAGTACTTTGAATTCATACTTGTGCTGATGTTTAGCACAGGTTTGTCGTTTCAGGTAAACAAGTCTCTCCCTGTATATGTTGTTGTAATTTGTCTTTTGAACGCGAGTTATAGTAATGTGTTTTCATTTTGTTTATGACGTAACCAGATCATTAACACATACTTCTCCAGAAATCAACTGTATTGTTTAGCATTAAGAATTTAAGATCTGCTTTATGTTGATACAAAATGTTTTCTTGTACCACATTTAGGTTGGAATATGCTTTTAACTGAAGAAAGAGTTGACTATTTTTATTGGTGAAATTTCTCATTGAAAACATAGGCTATTGAGATTAATGCCGCACATTGCTATAACTTTCACACCAAAGAGTGGCTGGCTGTAGCACCCAAATGTTTAGTACAACTAATGTGCGCTTTAATAAGTGTGTGTGTGTATGACATGTTTATTGGAGTATTAGGGGAAGTGAAAATGTGGTATCACACAATTATGGCTGCAAGCTGAACAGTTAGCTTGAAAGCTAACATCACAAACTTGAGCGTGAAAACACTGAAGCCTTCCAAAATCGGTTGTGAACCAATTTTAAGTTTTGCAGCTTCATTCCATTGGTCTAGTTTTTTAACCTCATTATAGTAATCTCGACTCATCACTAAATATGCAATTAAGTTGGTCAACCCAAAAGGATCCCTCATGCACGATCGGCACTGAAGCTAGTTTGTGTTGAGTATGAGAACTCAAAATTTGTGTGTTTTAGTATATCATTTGTGTAATATCGATTGCTATTCCATTCGATGTTATCCTTATAACAAATAACATATATGGATGCTGCTTTTAATGCCAGTGGGTACCTATTTGAGTTATTAGAGGACCACAAAACTTATTTTATTATACGAATATAGATATGAATGAGCTGTGATAACTGAATAATCTCATAGAGAACCGACCATATGTTGACTTGTATACATTTTCATGGTATTTCTGTTCCAGGTCCCTGTTATCCAGCTTTTGCTGGGACAACTTGGATTGGTTTCTAGTGACCAAATGCTTTCGATCTGGAGATATGTTGTTGTTGGTGCTGTAGTTGCTGCTGCTGTGCTTACACCTTCGACGGATCCGTTGACACAAATGCTCTTGGCTGGTCCTTTGCTTGGTTTATACTTGGGTGGTGCATGGATGGTCAAGCTAATTGGGCGATAACTGGTTCATGCAAGGTGATGGTGCTCCAGAAAAGCGAGTCCACTGTAACCTAGTCTTGTAAAAATGTATTCACTCTGTTTGCTCATCAAATGATATTGTTACCGTTTAATTAGTCTCATCTACCGATGTTGAGGTAACAAATGAATGCATTCAGTGGCGCTCAATCACAAAAAGGCAGAAGACCTCCATCCCAATGAGACCAACGTAACACAAGTCCAGTCACGATCACTACCGTCAGGCGGCGTAGAGACGAACGCGTAGCAATCTCGGGGGGGCCGTTTGCTTTTCTTCACTGTGCATCGCAGGAGATCGACACGCCAAGCCGGATTTTTGTCCACTGTGCGGGTAAACGGCTCGGTGTAGTCCGCGGGGTGGCGCGGGCCAGCAAAGTCTGGCGAGCGGCCAATGGGAACTGGACAGAGAGGGGGTGACATGATGGGCTACGTCCTCCTAGGACGACGACGACCCAGACGGGGCCACTAGTAGTATCCGTCCATCCCATGCACCTGTGCAGCTGCCAACACCTTAAAAGGGCGGGCCGAGCGACAACCGGCAAGGCGGTTTTCTTCTGGGTCAGCTTCACACATTGATAGACCCGAGATGGAAAACATCTCCAGTGGCTAGACTTGTATCCACTCGGAGAGACCAGGTGTGTTTTGTTTTGTTTCCCCTTCTTGTTTCTCCTGTATTTTTTTCACGTGACCCTTCGCATTCATGGATGGATGATGGATCCTGAGGCCGGGAACTTTCATCCTGCAGTTCCCCTGGCTTCTGCTCTTTTTTTTTTTTTTTTTGAAACTTTCTGCTCAATTTGTTTCCTCTCTATAGTTAGTTCCCTATCTGAAGTGAAGGTACATGTTTTGTTTATAGGATCCTAAATTAAGATTTCTTTGTTCCTGGTATCAATAATGGCAGCAAGACTTAGGGCCGGCTTAGAATAGAGGATTCTCATAGGAATTTTAAAGGAACCGCATTCCTCTGTTTTGATGATGTCATACACCGTTTGGAATGGACGTGCTGTTGCAGAGTGAACTGGTGACTTTATCCACGGACTGGGTTCACGATATAGTGGCAGGAGACAAATAAAATACATCTATACTTTATTAGTTGATGGTAAATCATGGTGTTAAACGACCTTTTATCATTTTTATTTTTTAAAATCCCTGCATCATCATTCCTGTATATTCCAAACACCACTTTTTATATATTTCTTGTGTTTTTCCATTCGTCTATTTTCCTATTACATATTTACCCTTTTCATGTTTTTTTTCCATTCCTCTGTTTTCTCTTATTCAGCTCCAAAACACACCCTCGGAGACCGGATTTGTGTTGAAAGTTGAAACGGCTCTATTGTTTTGTTTATCAGAAATTGACAGTTTTTATTCTGTAAGAGTGGGGAAAGGCTTCCTTTTCACTGAATTCTCCATGTTCTTCAATAAAATTCCCCCTAATCGTGTGACAGGGACAACAATGACCTACAAGATGAGAGGCACAAGTGGCGAGTTCGACGAGAACCCAAGTATTTCGACGGCCATATCCCGAGGCACCCAACCTCTGCATCTTCACATTTATTGTTCAAGATGGCCATCATGACTTCCCGCTGGATAGTGTCCCCGGCGAGAACCCACCTTCGCTGAAGACACTATCTAGCGGTAAGTTCTTGGTAGCCATCTTGGAGCTCCATGAATTTGAATATGTGGAGATTCGGTTTCTCGAGGATGTGGCCATCGGGGGCACTTGGCATCCAGTATTAGATCAACAATTTTCTACATTTACCTCCATGTCCTTGTGCTATGCAATGAAATAGCGCTTTTGTTGGTAATGAAGCTGGAAGTTGAATACGTTGGTATCCAATTTAAGGTTGGCTCTCCTTTTACTCATTTTTCTTCTATCTTGCGGGCTATTACCAAGGAGCACCATGAGTTTTTAAGCCTTATCGACAAATAGGTAACTTTGAAGTCATTAGAATTGAATGATCGACTTAAATTCATGGGCTGGTTTCCTCCAACGAGAGCGCAACAAGTATCCAAAGCTTCATATTTATTTATAACGTTCAAACGTAACTATGCGAAATAAATTGAAATGGACTTGTTGACAACCAAATTTGACACCCATTTAATAGTTTGAGCTTGATAGCATGCCTATGCAATTTATACGGCCAGATTAGTCAAGTTTTATTTAAATTGGCTTAGTTATCAAATTTGGTTGTGTTTGGTAAAGCTCTCATAATTTGCAAAATAATTAATCGGCTAGCTAGTGTTACTTATGGCTGATTAATTAGTCTAATAAAATTAACTTGATGGTCAGCATATGTTTTTAGGCATACACACGTTTAATTGGCAAATGAAGCCGGTTATAGTCAATCATGGCTGACATTAAATTAATAATATTTGACAAAAGGAGAAACTTATATCAAAAGAGGAATTTTAGCCGAATAATAATCAATTTGATTCATTTTGTTTATTCGGCTACTGTGGTTTTAGTTAGCACCTGGATTAAATATAAAAATAAAAGTGACAGACTGACAGTAGGTGCCGGCGTTGTGCTACACTGCTACGGTTAGCAATTTTTGTTAAAAGATATGCAGGTGCCGGGACTACTGCTACGTGAGATACGTAATCTGTTGGTGGCGAGTCATGTGCTGGTCGTGGCAAGGCTAGCTAGATTGCGATCAGAAGGAGGATTTGCACTGAAAAATAGCAGATGGAAAGATATATGTTTGTTTTCAGGAAAATATGTATGTAGAGATAAGTTGCCGTATTGCATGGGGAAACACATTGTAAACAGGTCGGTATTCTGATTGACAAGATCAAAAGTCCGGTTCTTTTTTTTTACGAAGATAAACCCTGCTTTTATAAAGCACAATGTATCCTTTATTACTGACTGCTGGGGAAACCAGCGTGAAATAGGAGTGCTACAAAGTAGTAAAGAACGTCAGACGCAGCTGACCGAAAGAGGGAACACCGCTCAGGAAGAGGCAACCAAAACAAAAGAGAAGAAAGACCAGCAGCTGTGTTGAGAGCAGACACCAGCTGGGTGAGCTTTCAGATAGTGCCCTCCACCTCCATGTCTTCAGTCTGCCTCCAAAAAGCCTGCAGCCATACCTTCATTTTTGCCATCATGTCTTCCAGAAACTTGGCATCGCCCCCTTACACCATCTCTGTATGAAAGCCAACAGTTTGTAAAAGATTTCTTTAGAGGATCCCACAAAATATTTCTCAATGCACATTCTCAAAAGTCCAGATCACCATATTTATTATTTTATGTTCCTTTATTTTTCATCAACTTTTTTCATCTAGGTCAGTTAGCCATACTTTGCTTGTTTTCCGCAAACAAGCCGTGCGCTCCAGCGAATCGAAATAATATCCTTTGCTGTTATTGCATGTAAAGCAGTCGATTCTTCGTCGAAATCGAAATTATCCCTTTACTAGTTTGCTTGAAAACAAGTTGTGTGTGCACTTCTATAAAAGTGAAGCAATTTACTTATTGGCGACTCCGTGTGTTGATTTTGGGCTTGAACGGGACTCAAATAGTAGCCATTGATGTGTTGTACTATACTTATGGTTGTAATTTATATAGGACCATGATTCAAGCCTGCTCCGGTGGCCCAACAAGTGGAGGGGGTGTAGAGCAAGAGGGTGGGGCCGGCGGATGAGGCGCAGGGGACAAGCGTCGTCCTCCGAAGCATCATGATAGCTCAGGTAAATGATAAATGGGTAGAAGACCGAAATCGATCCATATGGGACGGACCAGATCTTGTGTTCGCGTGATCCACCAGCTATTGGGCTATAATGGCGACATGGCACTCTCCATTAGTCTGCTTTTCATTGTATGCAGGATTTATAAAGAAATTTGTATGCAGAGAACCTAGCTGAAGCTTGAATGTTGATTATTACAGGTTTGCCTTTGCTATTCAACGTTCGAGAGGTAATGACATGTTCGCTCGTCTAAAGCGTGGTATAGTATGTCAAACTAAGGTCCTGTTCGTTGATGAGAAAAGGTGCTCATGACACATAAAAAATATTAGATAAAAAATTTTGCAGTAGGCGCATCTGGTGTAGTGGTATCATAGTACCCTCCCACGGTACTGACCGGGGTTCGATTCCCCGGATGCGCAATTTTTATATTTTGTATTTATTTATTTAGTACATTTTTTTTACAAATATTTATATAGTATATATTTTATGGATTGTTATTCTGCGCTTTTGCATCTAGGCGTAATTGGTTTGCTCCACAAATTCTTTATTCGCTTTTGCATCTAGGCGTAATTGGTTTGCTCCACAAATTCTGTATTTTTGTATTTATTATGATTTTGATAATGAACACATGCTTCTACGAGTTAGAATAGTTACATGATATAAATTTCTGTTGCAATGCATGGACATGTTTACTACTCATATATTATTTTAAGAGTTTAAAAAATGCATATAGACTCTTCTGACAATAATTAGCGAGGTAGTAAAATGATTTTCCGTTGGTTCCCCGCCGCATCGTTGGGAAGGGCTTTTGGCCCAGCACGGCGGTCTACCGGGTTGGCAGGCTTGGCGAGCAAGGTGGAGACTCGAGAGCCCAGTACTAGCCCTCAGGGCCTTTGAGAAGAGGCCGAACAGCCAGCAGCGGCCTAGAGCCGCTACAGGCGGAGCGTGAGGTGAGCAGTGACATCATCCTACGTACCGTCACTGGCACTGGCCAGCCAACGTCCCTGATGTCACTGCTCAGGCCAGCAGCGTCACAGCCACACTCGTCCCAATCCCTCCCATTCTTGGCGGATCCAGATTTTCTGATCCACTGCGGCCAATTGAAATCGTGCACAAGGGACCGAGCACGGCGAAACGGTTGCAATACTTTGTCTCCCAGTCCCAGGGTACTTCACCACGCTTCCCACCCAAGTCGCCACATGCGTCCGTCCGTCCAAGGTATTGTACCGTAATAATTAAAAAATAAAATAAAAAAGGAAAACCGGCCGGCGCTACGGCAGGCAGAGGAAGCGTGCAAGTGCAGCCCGTACGACACCGCAGTAACCGCCGGCTCCCGCTCTCTTCCGGGAAACGCCCGGCCGTCCCGGCGGCGTAGCCTGCGGCCTGCGGGCACGGGCAGGCGGATCCTCCCTTCGCGGAACGATACGAGCACGCAGTCTAGTAGTGTACTCCGTCTGTTCCAAGCTTCCTAAGAAGGGAGCGTATGCTATGCAAACCAACTAGCTATGCAAATTATATAAACTTCAATCAGGACCGTATCTTTCTAATCCGATGGCTCCAAATAAAGGTGTGTTAATTTGACACTTAAACTCTTCCACCAGTCCCATCTAATCTATTTTTTCCCTAATCACCCAGGACTCCGTTGCGTCGCTCCTCCATGACCCTGTACTCGCGATCCCGAGGGACGCCGAGGGACCGCCGCCCGCGTGCCGTCCCCCCGCTGGGCATCTCGTCTTTCTTTGCAGTAGCTTTGTCATTGTCACAGAGCGAGTCCCATACTCTGCATCCACCAAACAATCGGCAGAAGATTGCTCAAGTTCCTATTTGGTCGCAGTTTCATCATCAAGAAAAGGAAATAATATACCAAACTAGAATCTCAAAAAGACCCTGATGGGCTCTGCTCGTTGTTACTCGCAGCCACAGCTGCAACATAACTAGTAGGAACAGAAAAGTGTTCGTAGGAACAGAAAAGTGTTCTACCCCAATTTAATCGGCAATAAATCTAGTTAATCAAATATTCATCGTCATATCAATTGATCATGCGCTGGCCTTCTTCAGCTTCGCTTCCTCCCTGTCGATCTCCTCAAGCGCTGCCCATTGAGAGCATGAGGGCGGGCGGCGGCCGTCAGAACTCGAGGGGGCAGCGACGTCGCGATGTAAAACGCACAAACATCGATGCCCAGCGGGAGGGTGTGCTCTCGATGGGGCGGCGGCGTGCTCTCGATGGACTCCAGCGACGTGCTCTCGATGGGGCGGCGGCGTCGCTCGGCGTCCCTCGGGATCACGAGTACAGGGGCGGCGACGTCGATACGGATCGCGGGGTCACGGAGGAGCGACGTAACGGAGTAGCGATGGAGTAGTGACGCAACAGAGTCCTGGGTGATTAGGGAAAAAATAGATTAGATGGGATTGGTGGGAGGGTTTAAGTGTCAAATTAACACACCTTCACCTGGAGCCATCGGATTAGAAAGATACGGTCTTGATTGGAGTTTGCGTAGTTTGCATAGCTAGTTGGTTTGCATAGCATACGCTCCCTCCTAAGAAACAGATACCGGTAATTTTTATAAATAATAAATACTAGGTAGCGTGCCCGTGCGTTGCTACGGGACAACAAAACTTTTCTACTAAAAATACACGGATTGCACGATAAGATAATACGGAGCCCGCCCGACGTCACTGAGAACAAAGACAACAATGGGCTACACTGGTGTTGCTACTCTGCTTGCATTGTACCAACTGGCCACAACATCTCGCCACCATCCCAGCCACCCAAAGTCTATGGTGAGCCCCCACGCTTGTCTCGCTCGCTGGTATCTGCTCGCCATGGCCATCGTCCTGTTCTCTCCACCCGAGAGGCCCAAGACCCCATCTTTTCTTTGTCACGGTACACAACACGCACGCACATGCACTCAGATGAGCACAAGCTCGGGAACACCACTGCCATAGCAAGATCCGTTCTGACCATCACAAGCCGGAAGAGACCATAAAGCCTCCACAGCGAGTTGTGCTCCACCTCACCGACATGCATGCGCTGCGCATAGCCGCGCCCAAAGAAGACCCCTAGGTTGCCTAGTCGCCTTTGCAACACCAGGACGACCATGTGCCATACCGCCGTCGTGCATTGATGTTTTGGTCGACCTTTGCCACCTCGTGCGATGAGGAGAGGTCGTCGATGTCCACCGACACTCCACGCACCTTGCCCTGTAGATAGTTGGCCCTAGAACCTAGCCTAGCCCCGCCATCGCCATTTGCCACCATCTTAGTACATACCAAGAGCCCTCAATTGTTTGAAAGCTTAAACCACCTAAACAATAGACACTATCTCCCTAGGTTTGTTGCCGGTGTCCTGCTACGGGTTTAAATTTTTTTTCCAAATATGTTTTGGAGCGTTCAAAGCATAATACATTGTACAAATACCAGAATAACTAATTTTTTAACTGGTAGAAGTACAAGATTGAGAAGCATATTGTCAAGATTGTTTGTCTAATATATGAGCATCTGGTTTAAATATTCATGAACAAATCGTGGAAAGAAAAATTAATTGAAATGTACTAAGTTAGTTGATTAGTGTTCTACCTCTTGCTTACTTTACACTCATCACAGTCTTCTTCACTTATTATAACCTATTCTGGAGATGTCAGATTTCTTCTGAAAATGCATGCATGCCATATCACTGCTCGCATATAATGCATCGTCAACCTGCAAAACAGGAAGTCCACTTGTTATCCGTATCTAGGCCTCATCATTGTAACAGTAGAACATCCATTCTGAAGTGTCTCCATCAACTCACCCAACGTTTGATGGATGCATACATGACATAAAACAAAGGATGAACCACAGTAACAGTAAGAGCTCTAGGGCCTTGACCTGAAACTGAACCTCTTACTTCCTGTAGTAAGGTGCTCCTTCAGAAGGGGCTGATGGCTGATGAGAAGTCCATCCTCGAGCTCTTGCCTGTCATTAGAGAAAAGCATGGCCTGTAGCCCTGAAGTCCATCCATGGTTCTTCCTGCTTGTCCTTGCTGACAATCTTGAAGTTTTAATGGCCATGGTAGTTCATGAAGAGCAACTCATCCTCATCACTGCAAAAACACATTTAACACAGCTGTTAGGTATACATCAATACACACCTCGCATTGTCAACAATCAAAAATTTGTACAAACAATTCAGAGAATTTGAATCTACTGAACTCGAATTATCAACACCAATTTACAGTTTACAATGTGGCAAACAATGAACCACCATCCCAAAAGAATACAACCAACAACATGTAGACTGAATCAGGTACTTGCGATGCTCTTTTTATGAACCTGTAGGTAGGAATTTCCTAGTATATATCAGCTTCTATTTCATGAGAGATCCCGAGGGAAAAAAAGAAAGAATAAAACAAAAACATGTCAAACCAAAAGAAAAAGAACAGACAATGTATCTCTCCTCTAGTGAAAATTTTAAATAGCCATGTGCATGTAAGGCAATACAAATCATCCCATGACATCATTGCTTTGGTGTTATATTTATTTTGACTTAGGCAACCGGAACTATTGAATGTAACATCAATTGACATTGACTTCATAAAATTAAAGGGTATGCAGCCTACTTACAGAAATTTCAAATATATTGTCAACTCTAATGTAGAACTATAGCAGACAAGCCAATCAACAGAAATGCCAACTTAGCTTCCCAAACCGTTGTAGCATGCGTGCATGGGTAGTGTCTGAATTCAATTTTTAGCACCAATTAGGATATAGTGCTTACTGCTAAGTAGTATTAATTATACTGGGGTAAAATTTTACAGAATAATCGATCAGCAATGCAAATGAAACTTAAACAAACCCTCCATTTTGAAATGGCAAACCTAGAAAATTCAGTAAAAGGAAATTTCCATGAACAGAAGTTAGGAAGACTTCAAGCATACACACAAGAATCACAACCAAAGCAATTAAAAGGCAAAAGTGGAGTAAATAAAAGACAACTACATGTGTGGGCCTACAATGAAGGTGCAGACATATCATTTATTACTTGCTAATCGCTTAGGTTCAATTATGAGGTGAAATGCACATTTCATGGCTGGGTTCTGTTGCTTCTATTTTTATACGTAACACAAAAATGTCATATAGATTAAATAAGGTCCACAGGTGTACCTTGAGCTGGTCAATGTCGTCTCCGGCTTGCTGAAGGTCAACTCGATGGAGCTGCAAGACCTGCACCACCACGCCAAGAAGTGGATCACCATAAACAGCACAAGTAAATACAAAAGACACCTATTGCTCTGCACATGGATAGCACAAAATGCCATGATATTTCAAGATGGATTTTATTATAGTTAGCTCACCCACCCACAAGTAAACTCTGTTCCTGCAAATAAAGACATCATGGATAATGTTACAATGATAGATATTAAGGGACACATAAGTACTATGGGGAAAGCAGAGTTCTACTCGATACAACAGCTTTACCTGAAGGTGTTAAGGTGGCAGAAATGAGAAGCCAGTAAGTTACTAATGGGAGTCCAATAATTGACAAACCCTTGATTAAGGAGCTTGAGAACCCAAATATCAGACAAACCTTGCATGGAAACTTTAAGTAAATTAAATCAAAACTCCATAAAAAGCAGGAATTATGAATATGCATATCAAAATAGCCTCAATTAAATATGTCCATAAAGGCAAAAGTTATGAATAGGCATATCAAACTAATCTCGATTAATTATTTGATGTTAATCCATGAAGTAGTACTGTACTGCTGTTTGAAGAACATCCCACGGAAGGAGAGCACACAGTGAATCATCCAAGATGAACATGAATCATCCAAGATGGAACTTTCATTTGCCACAGTGAACCTTATTCTCTAATGAACACAACAACTCACAAATATTCAGTGGCACAACTATACAGCACGTAGGTAAAGGAAACATACAATATCTATTCCACACACACACACACAGAGTTAATCGCTAATTTTGTAAGAAGAAAAAAGAAGGTGCAAAAGGAAAAGAAAATGAGATCTGCATCTCCAAATCACACCATGCTGACAATGAATAGATCTATCCATGAGCTCTTAATATCTATCCATTAACTGACAATGATGCAAAGGCATAATCAATTGTTCCTAGGCAACGGAAATTAACGTGAGTGTGCTCACCAGAAACAGGTTGCAGGTGGTGTTGAACGGGAGCCAGATCTTGGAAGAGAATAGTGATCTGGCCAACGGCCGTGCGTGTCAGCCTCCACCTCCACCACTGGAGAAGCCAGAGCCGCCTCGTCTCCATTCTCCTCATCCAGGCCTGCCACCGCTAATGCGGCAAAAGACAGTGGACGCCGACGCAGTTGCTACAGCCGGCGGCGGCGGCGTAGTCGTGTAGGGGCTGGTCGAAGATGCCGTTCCGGTGTGCACAGCTCGTCGGGGCGGTCCCGCGCCCACAGGTTTGCCGCGGAGGCCGCGTACGAGCACCGCTGCCATCTCCCTCACCGCAACGGTGACCGCGCCCATGCCGACGTCAAAAGCTACTCATCAAAACCTAGGAAGAAGAAGGGGGTGGGGAGGTAGAGGGGAACCGGATCCTCCAGGTCTGGCAATTGCCGGCGAGCCAGAGGTGGCTGTCGGAGCTAGGGACGTCGAAGCAGGAGAAAACTCCACGTCTCCACCACTGCAAAGGCGGGCGCCCCTACGAGCCCTGTGCAGCAGTGGCGACGACCCGACGAGCTGAGGGGCGGGGAGACGGCGGGGTAGATCGGGGACGGCTAGGTCCGTGATGGGCGATGGCGGAGTAGATCGGGGATGGCGGGGCAGCCACACTGGTCGTGGATTCCGGTGGCTGCCCACCATGTGGCGGTGGCGCTGTCGTCGCGTATCCCGGTGGCACGTGCATAGTAGCGAAGTGCCGGGCAAGCGAGAGGGCACGCGGGCAGGTGACTGAGCGGGCGTGCCAGAGGGAAGAAGCGTGAAGCAGGCCTACGGTGATTGGTGGCCTTCCTTTGAGTCGCACTGATTTGGCGCTTGCCTTCCATGTGGAGAAGGCAATCGCGTTGATTTCGTGGGAAGGGCGTCAATCGCGAGAGGAGGTCCCACCAGCTGCCAGGATCGCAGGGAGCGAGGAGGGGAACGCACGGGAAGGCAGAACGATAACCTCAAGTATTTGCCGCACCAAACAATTATCTTATCTCTAATCTTTTTAGTTGTAGAGATTATCAATTGGTATTATAATTAGTATTATTAGAAAGATTTTTAGATCTAGTTTTTTAACAAAATTATTTAGAGATATAAATATTATACGTATTTTCTGTAAATCAAGTTAAACTTATAATACGAATACTCAAAACGTCATCTTTTTAGGACGGAGGGAGTAAGCTGTAACTGCTGCTGGTGCTGAAGCCGTCAGGTTGTTTCCTTTCTAAATTCTACCCCTACAGCCGGCCCTACCGAACCGAACCGAACCATCTCCGATGATTCCACCACAGGCGGTTTTGGGCGTTCGGCACGGGTGGGTCCGCTCGCAGTCGCAGCGGCTTACCTCATCTGGACTGGACCACGTTGCTCCAGCCAGAAATATCCACCGTGACAAAACGGCGACCCCACGACCCCGATCTGCTTCTGCTGCTTCTTCCTGGTTCAGTCTGCAGTGACGATGCAAACGGCCTTGGCGGCTCTTGTTCTCTTGTGGCCGTGTCATGTCACGACACGGACAACGCAGAGCGCCAGAGCGTGACCGCTGCAAGCAAGCAAACCGGAGGTGGAATGGAGGAGGAGCTTTGAGCCGGCGGACGGGGTTGCACCTTGTACACCTTGTACTACGTGTGCATTTGCGCTTAGAAATTGGAATGGAATATGCTGCTGCCTGCTGCTTCAAACAAAGGAAAATGTTGGGCACGACAATTGTTTTCTCCTTCTAATTCATCTGTATATAGACCTTAAAATCGGTGCCAAACTTTGGTCACAAGCATTTTCTTGTTCTTGCGCACGTTCTAGAGTACTCGATCTTGGAGATGATGCATCATTTGCAATGCACGCTTCTACCAAATGGAACAAGGACAGACAATGCCTCCGTCCGTCCGTGCCGCCCGCCAACATCAAAATCTAAATGGCAACCTACTGCAGTACGAGTACTATACTGCTTCTGCTGCTGTCCTTGATCGGTGGTGGTTCGAACTAAGTTGTCAGCACAGCCGGGTGGTTATTATACATTTTGTCTGTATGCTTGCTTCTTTCCTAATCACTACCCACTTTGCTATTTTTCACGTTTTGTTGCTGCCATTGGCCATTGCTCACAGATTTAATTTGTTGTGGCCGGTGGGCGGCCCACCCATCTCATCTCAATGGAGTAGTAGATTGTGTACACCCTGCAGTGCAGATGAAGCCGGAATGCAACCACCCCCTAAAAACAGAGGCAAACTAATTCCTGCACTCAAACGTATGTTACATGTCGTTAATCATGAGAGATAATTAATACTACACCTTTACAGGTGAGAACACAGCTAATCTTTTCTATCAACAAAGTCTGCTGATTAATGATGATGATCTAGGTTTGAGGGGGTTGTGAAACAATCTAAGAGCAAAACAGGTCTGTTCATGCTTGTAGAAAAAATTCGAAGCATCGATGACTTCACATGAATGGCTTAACAGCAATCCACACTGACACAGTGTCGCTGAGGAAATCTGAGTTTCCCGAATTTGTTGCGTCTTGAGAATTGCTTGATGAACTCATTGAACGAATGAATACGGTGAAAGGAAAAGGAAACGCTACGCACGTGGCGTAATTTATGTACACCTCACTCAGCTTGTCCTAAATCTCCCCTAGCACAGCAGCCGCCTGTCTATTATTGATCGCGCTGCTCCGCCTCTGCGACGAGCGCAGCGAGCGCGTGCTGTGCGCCGGCGGCGTCCCGCTCGGCGACGAACGGGTGCTCCAGCAGCTCGGCCACCGACGCTCGCCGTCCGGCCTTCTTCTCGAGGCACCGCGCCACGAAGTCCCGGAACTCCTCCGACGCCGCGGCCGGCGGCTCCGGCGCCTCGCCGAAGCAGATGGCGCACATGAGCGCGGCCCAGTCCGGGCGCTGGCCCTCGGGCAGGAGCGGGAAGTGGCCCCGGTACAGCTCCAGGATGGCCACGCCGAGGCTCCACACGTCGGCGGCGTAGGGGTCGTAGTCGCCCGAGTACGCCTCCGGGTCGAACCGCTCGGGGGACATGTACGCCGCCGTGCCGACGTAGGACGCGCAGGGGTCGAGCCGGCGGCGCAGCACCTTGCCCGCGCCGAAGTCGGCGATCTTGACCTCGCCGCCGGCGCCGACGAGGAGGTTCGACGGCTTCAGGTCGCGGTGCACGACGCGCAGCGCGTGGAGCGCGGCGAGCCCGAGGAGCGCCTGGCGCGCCACGGCGGCGATGGGGCGCTCCCCATGGGGCGGCCCAGGCGGCGGAGCAGGCCCGAGAGGGAGCCCCCGGCATGAGCTCCAGCGCCAGCGCCGCGGGCGCCTCCCCGGCGGCCCCGGCCGACGGGATCACCGCGTGGAGGCGCACCACGTGGGGCGCGTCCGCGGCGAGCATGAGGATCTCGGCCTCGCGCGCCGCGGAGGCGTCCCCGTCCACGAAGAGCTTGAGCGCGACCGCCTGCGCGGACCGGCGGTGCCGCGCCTTGTACACGGTGCCGCCGTTGCCGTGGCCGAGGACGGAGAGCCGCTCGTAGTCCGAGAGGCGGGCGTCGGAGGTGGACGTGGACGTGGACGGCGCGGCGGCGGGGCTGGGCTGCGGCTGCGGCGGCAGGCGCAGGGCGAAGTGGTCGAGCGGGAGGGTCAGGTGCGGCAGCTGGCGGCGCTGGCGGACGAGAGCCATTGGCTTGTTGGAGGAGGAGGAGGAGCCGAGTTGGGTGAAGTGGGGGGGGCAATCGCAAGCAGTGACAGGAGGAGGAGCAGCGAGCGTCTTTATAATGGGGCGGGAGTGAGAGACGGGTGGCCGGGTGGGTGAGAGTGGAGTTCGGTGGCGGCACCAGCGGGTGAGACAGTTGCATCTCCACCCCTCCCCGGCCACTGGCTCTTATCATCATGTGCTATACTGTGCCGTGCGCCCGCAGTCTGCGCTTTGTCGCTTGTGCGTTAACCGTGGCTGCTAATGCATGTTTTAGCGGTTTCTGTCATGCCAATCGATTAGCTCATTCTTTTTCTTGGTCATTCATAAAATGGCCTTTTGAGAAGATTTGGGTATTTGGTGTCTACGGCTGGGTGGGAATATTTCGGTTGCTAAGAATAAGGCTCTCTTTAGATTAAAAAAAAAAAAACATAGAAATGAGTTAGAAAATGAGAATAAGATCCAAACACTTTGAGAATCCAACCATCCACCTCAAACTTATTATTTAGAAATTTTCACTATCCAAAGACAATAATCACTAAGAATGAGATGTAAACACCTCTCATTTTATCATGCAATGTTCAAACTCTACACTCGCTATCTAGAATGAAGAATATCACTATGAAATCGAATAAACCACAAGAAATGTAGGTCATGGTGGATCACCTACTTTGGGTTATTCGAGCTATGTTTATATAAATAATTAGGATTTTATGTCTAGATAAAAAGGGTCACCAGTGTGGCAGTGGAGTCGTTTTGCATGACTCGGATCACCGGGTTTTAGATCCTTATTATGTTCACCTTTTATTTTGTATGATTGCAAATTTAATGACTATCTAGTGTGAATACTAGAAAATATAGCCCCTTAATCTAAAAAGGAAATTGAATTTAAAGTTAAATCTTTTTTTACACAAGTAAAACCATCAAAAGGATATTTGACAAGTTCTCTTGGCTCCTACTATTTGCCACTTACCTTGGCTTATGAAGTGTATTTGGTTTTAATTGATCCAAAATCTTGTTCAAGCATGTAATTTTACCACTATCTTCTTTCTGCGAGGACTTTCTACCACTATCTTTTGAAACTATGGATACCATCATCATTTTTCCTAAGGACATCCAATGAATTTCTTGGAATTTTGTTAGATATGTTGTATTGCCATTCATCACAGTAGAAACATTTTAAGTTTAGTTGGTGCAAAATATTGTTCATATTGTAGATTTCTAATCACTATTTTTTGAAACTCTGTATGGGGTCCTTAGTTTCTACTATATAAATATGCTCTTCAATTGCCATGTTGATAAGTTTTCTAAATACCAATGAACAAGATGTAGAGTTGGAAAGTTATTTTTTTGTGGTATAAAACTTGCAATGGAAATTTCCTCCCTCTCTTTTTGTACATAATGAACAAGCATGTATATATGACTATATATTGAAACCAGTAGTGAACGACTGAACGTCATATCTAGGCATGACAGTGTCCTTTTCCATTTCGAGGGAGGGGAGATAGAGAGACCCTAGGAGCGAGGTGGCTAGGCCAATGTGGTCTTGTTTTTCGGTTAAGTAATAATATAATCCATGGAGCTAAATTAGACTATTGGATGGATACCACGTGTTTACATGTGTAGAAAGAAAGAATTTACCTCAAACACACTTGCTCGAGCTCGACCGATGAGTACTAAAGTCCCGGAACATTTTCCATGTACTACGCATATACTCACAAAAGTGTACACGTCCCATCTGACCTCTAATAACGGAGCAATTTAGGCCCTTGTTGCATTGCATTCCATTGCATTAAGGTTCGGCGTTTTGTCCATTAGCCACGCTTCGCTCCGAGTCACCAATCACGTGCCACATTACTAGCACAGACCAAGAAGTAACGATCTCCTTTCGTAATAAATCTATCGTGCCAACCAAAATTAGGCCGCCCCGCGCCGGCCCGGGCGGCGGGCGGCGGGCGGCGGGCGGCGGGCTGCGGGTCCGCCTTCCGCTTCTTTCCATCTTCCGCTTCCGCTTCCCCGTCCCGTCCGGTAGTCACGGCGGTCCATTCCAGGCGGCAGTAGTCACGAGCGGATCTGCGCAGCGCAGCCGACTCCGGCGGTGAGCGGACCCCCATACATAAAAGGAGGGCGGCGATATCGGGGCAGCGAGAAAACGTGCGGAGCCGGGCGAGGTGAAGCGAAGGCGTCAGGCGTGCGGTGAAAACGGCCACGGCGGCAGGAAGACGGGGAGAACTTTCTAAAACGCCACGCACCGATTGGGATTTGGGATAGGGATCTGGGGTCGGGGTCGGGGTCGCGACGGGAGGGACCCGCCGCGGGAGAGCCTAGTGGTTCCGCGACGAGACGGCGGGGGCCGGGCCACTTGCTCGATCGCGCTTTTTCGATCTAGCGAGCGGCGCACGCGGAAGTTTGTTCGTTCCTCCCATTGGTCGCGTGGCGAGCCCACCCCGCCCCACCGCTGGATCCGGCTCCTCCATGGACCATTGCCATAGGATCTGAGGCTTAGCAGCCAGTTCCCACGTTTCACGTTTTCGGAATATTTTTTTCTGGAAACGTAAATGTCCGTTCCAAAAAAAAACACCTAATATTTTCATTTTCCGTTCCAAAAACAGGAACGGGACATGACTGACAAGATTTTATAAATAATAAATATTGGTGTCTTTTTCCGTTTCGTAGGAGTTTGGCTGTTTTCGCTTTTCTCAGGAATTTGCCTATCTCTACTCGCCTCTCTCTAATCGGCAGGTCATCAAGTTGGCTGTCGCTAATGGATGTCGGTCGACAGTTTTTTGTTCGCTTGAGATTTGATTGCACTGGCATATAAAAAGTTTAAGCTAAAAATGTTTAATTTTAAGAGTTTACTAAACTCGTTCTCAGTTTTACCCACATCTAACATATTTGTACACTGCTCCTAATTCTTGCATGCTCTATGCTCACATATGTAGGCAGATGCTGACCTTCCAATCGGGCTTCGCGATTTTTTTATTGATTTTTTGGTTTTCCAGCTGTGGCCGCTAAAGAGCGGCCTTCACCTGGTTAGATGTATCGGAGGAAATTGGCTGGGATGTATCGGAGGAATGGGGATGATAGACGTCGGCTTCGGTGCAGTTGATGGCGTCGCACGAAGAAGAAGCCAAAGGACCGAGAAAACATGTGGTGAGCCATGTTTTTTTAGGAAAAAAATCAAGTCTTTAGAATTACTTGAAGAAAGACAACAAGTGAGCTCAATCAATGGTTTGATAATTGATGCTTAGAGACCCTCTAAAATAAATACCGTTAATGGGAGTTACTGTGATCTAGATTACAAAAAACTTTTCATGAAACTGTCAGGTCCATCCTATTCAAGGAAAACTTTAATAATAATCTAGAAAACAAAAGTTTCTCCCTCTGTCATTTAACACTTTCAAGAAAACTATCTGATTAGGCCCATTCATTACGAAGATAGTGACATGTCCAAATTCATCAAGACACCTGTATATATTATCAAATTGCGAATTGCGATTTGGCTCATCTGGGACGAAGAAAGTGACATTTGATCGATTTTGGATTTTCGCCTCCTTTACGAAAGGATGATGTTTTCTACTGTAATTGGACTTAAACACTCCATGAGTCTCGCCCAAAATTTTCCAAGCCAAAAAAGGCAATCGCAAAGCTCGGTAAAAATATTGTCCAACCCGGCTCTGCAACTGCAAAGCAATCGCTCCACACTCCTCTTATCAGCAAGGCCTATCCTTCTCTCTCTCTCTCTATCTCTCTCTCTCTCTGAAAGGAGGGCCTATCCTTTTCTAATTCACTGTCCTTGTCAGCTCTCATTTTCCATTGCCAGCGGTTAGCATAAACTAATATATAAACGAAACCCCATGACACACGCCTTGTTTGTGATAAGCTTACACGCCCCTGTCAGTCCCGGTTTTGTATTTTATAGACATCCTTTCACCTGTCCCCGTCTCGCTTTAAGCCTTTTGCGGAGGAATATAAAACTGATACCTTGGCAAGCAACCGAGAAGAGCCTGAGCCGGACGGAGGTGAGGCAACACGTGATGGAACGGGATACGCCCGGCCGCCCGCACGGGACAGCGCCGGCGCGGCGGGAGCGCAGATCCTTCCGCTCCGCTACTCCATTTTCCGCAACCGCCGGTTCCTGCCGCCTTCGGCTTGCCGCTTGCGGCTTTGCAAGTTGCAACCGGCAACCTTCCTCGTGCGCTCCCAGCGCCGCCAACCGCGTCGTTACCTGTGCGCTGGCCGGCGGTTTGCGTCAGTGCTCACTGGAGGACTGGAGTCACTCGCTGCTCAGTGTGCCTGTGGCCACTACTGTGCTGGTTGGTGGGAGTACGTCAGACGGCATTTACAAACAAACCCAAAAGGAAAATGTGTGCATCGTGCTTGTGATTTACCCCTAGCTAGGCCATGTGTGGAAGTGCCAGGGCTGCTTCCACTCTTTGTTACAGTGCATGTCGGAGTTTGTAGCTAAAGAGATAAAAATAGATCCTTGCTAGAGTGCACTAAGGAACCAGAGCTAGCTAGCGTTGCTTAAAGCTCTACCGACGACATCTTAGTCTGTGGTGCTGGAGTACCTGCTAAATACATCAAATTACTAATAATATTAATTACTCTACGAACGTCACTAGCATTTGTGGCACTAGATTTGGTTCCACTAATAATTTTGGTGGTTAGCCGCCGGCTGCAAAGGAGATCGATCCAGGTCCAACCATACAAATATAATGTGCGCGCATTTTTTTTCAAGGGATAATAGATTAGGTACATGTATGTACAATATGATTACCAAATCCACATCGTCCAAAACATGATTAACAAACCGCAAAACTAAACGACGTAGGAAAAGGAGTCTGCATTTGTCAGGTTACGGAGTTCGTACTCCAGGAATCGCTGGGCTTTCCACATCTGCCGCCAAAACATGGAGGAAAGTCCAGCGCCGCGAAGCTCTACCCCCTGCGTATAATACATTAATTATTCCCGGACTAGTTCGGTTCTCTTCTGTTCTTTGTTTATTGTTTCATATTTCTGAACCTTAACACACAACCATAACAATTTCTAAGTATCCGTCCTTTTTCCTAAAGAATAATATACATATAATCCAACGGTGTTCTGTTTCTCTCAATCCAATTAATCTCGCAAGTTGTTTTAAGTTTGACGATGTCGACATTTTAGGACACCAAATTAGTATGAAATATTTTTTTCATAACTTATTTGATATACACATATCATAGATGTCAATTATTTTCTCTGGAAATTTGTTCACATTTAAAATAATTTGATACCGAATAAATCCAAAAATCGATTTATTTTTTGTACGAATAGATACTACTGCTAACCTCATGAGAACTAGCGCTGGCAATGATTTAAAGGTGCTGCTTCACTAGTATTTATGGGAACAACTTGATGCTATAGGTGTCATGAGAATTGACATGATCATCATGCCAATTGCCAAGAGAGCGATTTTTGTCCTTTTAGTTAATATAAAGACGTGGCCATTGAGTAGATCATGTAAAAATAATAATTCGCAAACGTTGTCACTCTATGGAAGATGCTGTCACAATGGCGGGTGGTTAGATTCATTCGTACTCGTAGCATGGTTCGTCTTGTTGCAATTCAAAAATTATAGGATGCCGACTACACTGTTGCGATTATTTTCTTGATGGGAACCTCCGTATTGTCAAGTACTAATTGAATTCCAAGTGCGTCACTACTGAGCAATGCCCTTTGCCTTGTTGTGGCATCTGACAGAGCTCGATCCACACCACACCGGTCTTCAGTGCAAAGTGTGCTACTGCGCTGTGCGCTGCAGTGTGTGCACTGTGCAGGTTGTTCAGTGGTTACAGCAGCGCCACTCATTCACAGTCTCCTCTCGTCATTTTCCCCCGACGTGGCAACAGCCAACCCTATCTATCTATCTAATCTATAGTGCGCTCCGTAGCATCCATTCCTCAGTTCTCACTTCCTCAGCACAGAATTGAAAGGCAGACGGATTCCCGAAATCGTAAGACGCAAGTGGGGTGAAAGGGGAGATGCATGCCTTCGCTTCTGTAGGCGCCTCCAGCCATTCGGGGAACATGCATGAACGCACAATGCAAGTTGATGCACGGACGGAATGATGGTTGAAAATGGCCTGCCTACCTTTCGTTTTCCTCATTTAAGGCGTGCAAGATGGCGCTCCACGGTCCCTACTCCCCAGTCCCCACACCTGAAAGTGAAACTGATCGCCTCCTTCCAAAAAGTCATCCGACACGACTCCGGCTAGAGAAATCGTGGGATAGAGACCAAGTCTGCTTGCAGTTGCAGGTGGTGCTGGCACCACTTGGCCAAAGGCGATCAGAGTCGGAGGATAAGTCCTGGTGGATCCAAACGTGCAGGATTGCGTGACTGAGTAACGATAACGAGATGCTTGATGCCCTTTTTGGATCTGCAGTTAACTGAAACGAAACTTTCTGACAGGTCTGAGGATAGTATTCTGTTTACCAGACAGACACCACAGAAACCTGATACGTGAGCATCTTCCAGGATCAGAAGATCATGCCTCATGTCACACCAGAACAACAGATTTCAGTGGTATATCATCCATCAGCGATACATTGGTTGGTTAAACAAATAGATCAACGAGTACAACAACGCCCAGCCTTAGCTGTCCTCCTAAAAAGAGCGAATAAACGATGTAAAGATAGACAGCCCCCAATACAGCGGTTCAGTAGTCCCTAATAAAGGCCGACAGCTCAATACCAAAATCTCGTCCTCGCCGCGCTCCTAATCAGAAAGCTGAATAATCAAAATCCACAAGCTATACGTTTCATTCTGCCTTGGCTATTATCTTATCTACACTACAGGGCAGACTAATGACATGTACAGAGCAATTTGTCAATTCATGTCCCCATCCAGAAAAAATGTGAAACACTGCTGTCACCTGGGAGCTCTGGGTATCATGGGACGTAGTTGAGCAGCCACTCGAGGCTCTGCATGAAACAGATTGCATAGGATAATGGATGTAAGGTTAGCAGCCCTGCAAACTGTAGCATGCATGAATCATGATTCATGGCACCCAGTGTGTAGAAAAAAAAAAAAAAAAAAAAGAGAAGCGTACAATTAGGCATTCTGGCAGGTCATCGTCCTGCGTCCTCATGTGAGTCTGCATATATGTAAAGAGCTACTCATTAGGCATTTCCAGTCTAATTAGAAGCTGAGCGTGCAAATTTGGAGCCTAGTATCTGTTTTGAAGCTATCTGACTAGAGTTCTGGTAGTTACAGTTCATACTTTGATTTATATATGCCTACCAAGTTCTAAACAACAACAGATGTAACAAAATTTATAGCTACAAATGGAGGATTTGGGTGTTCACCTCCGTCACCAAATGGCATGAGGACTCCTTGCCTGTGCCAAGGCAAGCAAGGGCTACCACTGCGGCTGCCACAGTCGAGGGCCAGAAGGAGAGCTGCTTATGGTTCCGAAGTGAGAGGAAGGCCAGGTAGTTTGCCAGTTCCGCTACCCTGTCATCAGCATTTGCAGCCTTCAGATAGAACCTGCAACAATGGAACAGAATGGTGTTAGTTTCCCATTACTTTTATTCAACTGAATAGACAAGAAAGCAGGAAGTTAGTGGTACCATAGGAAATGGTGAGTTGTTGTGACAAAACACTTGAAGTTGAGGACCTCCTGAACCAGCCACTCCATGGCAACAACCTCACTCTGGCTGTAGGTATTGATCCCAACTTTAAATATCTTTTGAAGGACGCTGAAAGGGATCAAACAGTAAAATTAATGTTGCGCATTGAGCTTAACAGAAACAAGAAAAAGGAATAGGAAAAGAAAAAAATGATCTGGAGAACAAAGGACATGCTCAAGTGTAATTTTCAGCTAAATATACTTCTCTGACATGTCATCCAAATGTGAATTGTAGTAATACATAACAAATCAAATATATAAGCATATCAAGTCAACTAAAAAAATGCTAACTAGTATGGTAAATGCCTTTATCATAGATAACAGCACAATCAGGAAACCCAAATTCATGTCCTGGAAAAAAAGAACTTCTGAAATGTTCATCTTGTGAACACTTCTAAATGCAAGTTGCACAGAGGAACAAATGACAGATGGTTTCGCTTAAAAAAAACAAAAACAAATGACACATGGAAATGCCATGGAAACCATTGCCACGTGCAGATACAGTTCATATTCATAATATCATTAAATGGTAAAATAGTTCTATTAAATCAAACCATCTCATCTGGCCTGCTAAAGCCTGTCAAAGACCTAAGGCATATTTCAGCGGTTGTGATACAAATCGATAAAAACATAGCTTATGATCAGCATACATCCGATGAAGCAATGTTAGAACCAACACAAATTAAGGAGGAGCTCACTCAGAGTACAAGTGATTACACATCAGTTGCTGCTAAATATTAATCTGGTGGATATCTAATTAGGCAATCTGACACCATGGAAACACCAACTTATATCAGTAGTTTTACTGAAATTGAGCATAGAAGGGAACTAGGTGTAGCTATAACTCACCAAATATGAAGAAACAGAATGTCTTAAAAATAGACATAAAAGTTCATGTAAAACAAGGGAGAACATTACCAATTGTATGGCTGGTTCTCTTCGATGCGGGTAGCCAGGGTGATGCAGGCAATGCCCAGCAACTGAAGGTTTCTCAAACCCTTCATATACCCTTGTGTCAAGAAACGGTCCATCAATCCAATCCCCATGAACATTGTAGCTGGCTGGAGGTTCATCAGACGCGAATGCTGCATTGCAAAACAAAGTCATTACTTGCAACCAAACCCTAATTTTAGAACAAATTTATAAATCAATAAACATAAATTTGCATCAGGTGTGATGTTGAGTAGTGAGAACATTGTAGCAGAGTACAAGGGAAATATAACTGTAATGCTTAATCGCAATTCAAACCTTCAGATGTAAAAATAGTGATGACAGTATTTTCAGGTGTTCTCTGAAATCTCATAAAAATACCAAGCACATCAGAAAGCTAAGAAAGCTTAAACTGGGGACAGATATGAAATAAATGGTATATACAGAGTTACAGATAGCAAATTGCACATTTAGATACTGAAGATTCAAGCATCCTGATTGCCACAAGATATTGATTCCAGACATGCAAGCAGTTTGCCAATGAGACACGGGGTTCAGATGTGAAATGAGAAATTTGGAGAAACATTGTTGAGTAACTGAACCAGCTGCTTCTCCCTTGCTTATCAAACAGACCATGTAAACATGAGTACCTACTACTCAAACATAGCTCTTTTGGTTACCAGAACCAGTGATCAAAGTATAGAATAAGAACTAGCATGACTACTGACAGACAAAAAGGTACACTACGACATCCATCTGCATAACATAGCTATTGTGAAATCTACTCATCAACTGGTGTTAACAACAACATGTTCAGTGGCAAATAACTACCCCAGTGCAAAATAAGAAAGAGAACTCTGCTGTCTCAGCACGAAGACATTGACATGAGACAACAGCTCTTACTGCAATCATGCAACTATGGTGCTAGAGCCGTATGCTACGGGTGCAACGCCGGCACAATGCAAGTCTGAACTCACTCGCATAAGCCTGTGCAGCGTTAACACCGTACAAATTCGGTCACATCGGATGCATAAACTGAGGTAAATTGTTGATCAGAATAACGAACCGTACAGGCAGAAAACAGAGCTTAGTATGCACTGACCTCAATGATCCAGTTCACCATGACGACACGTTGCTCCACGATGAGAGGGCCGTAGCTGTCGGGTATGGAGCTGTACACCTCAGTGTAGTCGCGCGCAATTGCCTCGCGCCGCTCACGCCGCCGGAACCACTCGTAACTCTCCTCGTCGTCCAAGTCCTCAAACCGCCTTCCCCTGACACAAGCATTCCCACCAAAACATTAGGCAACCAATTTACCAGATCAAACACCGCACTGATCAATGCAATCGAACCCCTCCCATCAAATTGAAGAAAAAAATCGCTTAGAAACCGCTCACCGTCAGGAGATCGAGAGCGGTACTGGTGACGGCGCACGCTTTGGGATGCACGCAGGGGACGAACTGCTTGGCGAAGTCGAGGAAGAGGGAGAAGGTCGGGGAGGGCGCGTCGTCGCTGTCATCTTCGGTCAATGGGGAGCTGATCAGGGGGCTGAGGGAGTAGAGCGCGGAGCGGGTGGGAACGCTGAGCACCTCCTCCTCATCATCGGACTCCGACGGGGTCAGCTCGTCCCACGCGGAGGAGTAGTCGGTCTCGGTCGCCTCAGTGTCGTCGGCGAGCTGCTCCGGGCAGGCGAGGTCGGACTCGAGCACGGAGCCAAGGCACGACGACTCGGAGGCCTCGACCTCGGCGGGGCGCACCCTCGCGCCGCCGATCACCTCCGAGCACTCAGAGCCGGCCGGGCGCGCCTCGTCCGCCTCCGCGTCCGCGCGCCGATGCCTCTTCTCCGGGTGCTGGTACGCGGCGAGGGAGGTGGAGGAGTTGGAGATCACCTCGCTGTAGAAGCAGGAGGAGGCCGAGGTGGACGACTCAGCGGGCCGCTTCGCCGCAGCCGCCGCGGGCTGATCGAGGAGCGGCGGAGCAGCCCCTCTGCGCCGGCGGAAGGGGTTGGAGCGCGGCCTGGTGGGCACCGGCGCGAGCATGGTGGGAGGCATTGCGTGATCCGCGTGCCGCAGCGGCGAGTGCCTGCGGGCTGCGGCGTGCGCGTGCTGCTACGGCTAGGTACTGTAACTGTGAAATGTCTTTTTGGCTGTTTTGTGTTTGCCTTTGATTATATAGCTGGCAGCTGGCCGCTACGACTTGGGGAAGGGGAAGGGGAACCGTGAACTGGTGATCAAAAACGATGAAGGCCTAGCCCGAGAAGCTCTTTGAATTTAAATCCTGAACCAACCGTGAACCGTGATGCAGACGCCACGGGTGAGCTTCTCAGGTCCCACCTGCAGCAAGAGTAGATTCGCTGTCAGGTGTCAGCCTCCGTAGAGAATGTCCGCAGCAGCTGCGGAACTGAGGAAACGTCATTGTCATGTCATGCCGTGATTCACTTTGCAGTTATGTGCTTGATTCGGAGTGGCAAGAAGGAGGTGAAGTTGACTTTGATCTCCGCTGCTGTCGAAGTTCCCCTGAGGCACCAATTTTCTTCAGAGTTTAATGGCCCATTGTGTTCTCGTCAGCAAAATCACAGCAACAAGTCATAATCCAGTTGCAAATCAGACTGGTCCTGAAATTGAAGATTGCTTGCATCTGCAGCCTGCCCTACGGTTACGTGAAAGCAATCACAATGCCGGTGCTGGTCACACAAGATTGATGATACACCGCCCATGTTCACTGCCTCAAGCGCCCAGCATCATAGCCACCTGCAAATGCAACAAGCTGCTGCACCAACTCAATCAGCGCCATCCTTGCTTCCACCTGGCATCAGCTGGCCCACCTAGCGATATTTCTTTCACACCAAAAATTGCAGAACGTCAGATTTTATGGACAATCACATTTTCAACTAAATATTCTCAAAATTTAAGTGCAAGCTGTACTAAACTATATACAAGTATTATACGAAATCAAGAAATTTATCTCTGTTATATTCCTTCAGAAAAGGGTGCAACAAAACCTGAGGATAACTGAAATCATCATGCATACCAGGTTAGGTTTTTATGGGATTGTAGTAAATGACTTTTTATAAACAGTGTACAAAGCTGCCTAGGATTACAAGTACATGAAATAGATCTAAGATGTTCGACTGACAGGCACATCACTTCTCCAAGCATATCATCAGCCTTGGAAACAAGGTGATGTACCTCAAAAATGAAAATGGAAGTTTACATGACATCAAAAGTGCCATCTGAATCTGCATCATGTTCTTCAGTGAAGTCATCCAACAGAAGCTAGTTGAGAGGAACTTTGGTTGATTTTTTGTCCCATGCTGTATTTTTAGTCTAGACTGATTTTTGAGAAACAAAGATTAAAAACCGATATGCAGCATTTTGACTGCACTAAGCCATTTTACTGAATCTGTTCATGAGCAAATTCCCAACAAGGTGGTGAAACACTATCCTTGTCACATCCCATGACTAATTCAAGATGTTCTTCATCCACAAGGCTGGAGCACAATCGCGCATTGCTTAAAATGACAACCCTCCAGGGTGCCTTTTCAATCCTAATATATGTGCTGCAAGCTCCTCATCACCATATTGCTTCAGCAACTCCACTAAACGGTCAGCACAAGATTCTTCTATGAGGATCCCTCTGTCAACAACCTTCCTTCCCAATGTTGATGCCTCATGAATGTGGCCTTCCTCACACAGACCAAGCAACAAGCTACCGTACACATCAGAGTCACAAAACACCCCATTCTCCTCCATCATTCCCATCCAGTAGCAAGCATCCAATGACCTCTTCCTTCTGCATAGCTCCCTCACCATAGAACTGCCAGCGAGTGGGGTCAGTTGCACCCCTTTCTTCATCATCCTTTGTGCTAGTCCTTCAGCTTCTTCTTTCATACCAACTTTCCACAAGGAAACGAGTAGAACATTGTAGCACTGTGTACTCGAAACACTCCCATCACCAATTACACGCTCCACCGCATCATACGCACCGAAATCCTCTGCTCAGTGCAAAACCCTTCGACCAGTGTCCGCATAAAAACACGGTTTGGCATCACCCCTCTCTCTGACATCCTATCCAGCACAGCAAGAGCCTCGGCCACCCTCCCCTTCCCACAGAGGCATTTCACCAAACACGTATAGGTCACCACGGTGGGCGCACAGTTTGCACCAAACTCACTGGCCTCCATCGCCTCCATCAGCCTCAACGCCGCATCCACGTTCCCAGCACTGCACATCCCGTCGAGCACTGCCGTGTAAACCACCGCATTGGGCACACACCCGAACTCCGGCATTTTGTCGATCAGCCGGTAGGCGACTTCGAAGTCCCCAGCCGACGCCAGTTTATGCACCGCGGCCACGATCACGGGCACGGTAGGACAGGCGCCGGACCCAAACATGATCTCAAGCACCGCCGAGACATCGCCGGCGGAGCCCGCCGCGCGGAGGGCGCTGTGGAAGCAGGCGGCGCTGGGCACGAGGCCGAAGGACCGCATGTGGCGCAGGACGGCGAGGGAGGCATGGAAGAGACCGGCGTGAGCAGATATGTTGAGGAGGAGGGCATAGTGCGGGAGCGGGAGGGGCTGTGGGGAGGACGAGAGGAGGAGCGGCACGGAGGATGTGAGGTCGGGGAGCGAGGCGGCGAGTGAGGAGAGAGCGTGTGCTGGGAAGGTAGCGGAGACGGCGGGGTCAGGCGCCATAGGAGAAAGCGGAGGGAGAGAAGCGGAGAGGGGAGCAGCGGAAGGAGGTGAGGCAGCCTGCGGAGAGGGAAGGCGTCGGCGGGTGACGGGAAGGCGCGGGAGAGCGCGTGCGAGAGCGACGTGGAGAACGGCGGCGCCGAGTTGAGGACCCCTAGCAGCGCGGCGACTTTGGGGTGATCGCGGTGAGGCGGGCGGGAGGAGAGGCGGCGGAGGAGGAGGAGCGATGCGCGCGGTGGCATTTGATC